>PVJO010011259.1:0-60512 GCA_004026905.1 Hystrix cristata
TGTTAAAAAGATGTGGCTCAGGTGAAAGGAGACAGGAGAGTTGTAAAATGAGGTTGGGGAGATGATAGAAATAATCCATTATGGAGGAAGGACTTGAAACCAAAGGAAGCTGCAAGACAGTGAGAAAATGGAACTTGACATTTAATGGTCGAAGTGGAAATAAAATCAGAGGGGAAAGAATGCTGGGATGCAGGAGGTAGCCTTTAGAGATAAGTTGGGAATTCAAGATACTCTAGTTCATGGATATAGAGAAATAGTTCAGGAAGTTTTATTTGAAATAAACTACATTTCTAAGAGAACAAGATGTGTATACTCCATAGGAAATGGAAGTATTGGTTAATCAATTAGCAGGTACTTGTTAGCACTTACTATGTGTCCACCAATGTACTTGTTAGCACTTACTACGTGTCTTGTAGGTCCTCAGATCAAATAAAGTATATTTTCTGCTGAAGGCTTTAATCACATGACTTTTAAACCTTTGCCAAAAGTTTTTTTCACTTTATACAAGAATTCATCATATTTTATGAAATTATAAACACCTTTTATGGATATAATGATGGAATTTGACATACAAATGAGTTTTGCACACCAGTTTAAAAACTGTATTCTGTAAAGTAACACTTTCTCAGTGTTCCAAGTTTGGAAAATATTTCAAAATATCTTCTTATACCAAATTGTTATCAGTCTTACAGAATGGTGGTTCTCAAGTGTGATCTCTTAAAGCATACTATATACATAAATGAAAATGTTGCGATGAAACCAATTATTTTGTACAATTAATGTGCACTAGTAATAGTAAAAAGCTTTAAAAAATACCCCAGTTTAATCTTCAGTGAGCAGAGATTAGGTACTACCTGGGATATTGTCAGAAATGTAGATTTGGAATCTGGCTTGGTGGCCTCTAATTCTGTGGCTCTGGGGGGCTGAGGCGGGAGGATGACTTGTGTGAGCCCAGCCTGGGTAACTTGGTGATTTAGTGTGATCCTGTCTCAAAATTAAAAAAGAACAACAACAACAACAAAAAAAGGCCTGGTGATATAGCTCAGTGAGAAAGCCCTGGGTTCAGTCCCCAGAACTGAAAAACAAAAACCAAAAGCAAAAAACAAGAAATTTAATCTTACCCAGATCCATTGTCAGAAACGCTGAGGACTTGTAGTCTACCTTGAGTCTGTCAGGTGCAGGTGACTGCACCTCTGCTTTTTGAGAGCTAGCATAAAAATATTAAAACAACAAAACAAAATAGGAGACCTTTCCCCCTCGAGGTTTTAGTTTTTACTTCAGAATTACTGCCAAAAGCCATTTTTAACTTTGTCATAGATAACTCAGTGACTATTTTAGTGCTACCATTACTTATCGGCATGTTTAAAAACCTTTATAGTTAGCTTCTTATAACCTTCTTCAGGAGACATTCATGAAAATTTCGTGGTGTAAAATTCACCAAAGAAAGTAAAAGCCCCATTCAGCAAGAGATAATTTCTCCTTAAAGAGCATATTTGTAATAGTTGTAATTAAGCTTCAGGGCCTTTCTTCTAGATAATGGATTTTGCACTTCTAGTGTACATAAACAATTTACTTAGCCCATAAAACAAAGTCCAGAGAAGGTATAGTCCTAATATGCTATTATTAGCCATCCAATGTTCTGATAGGAGAAACCATTTGTGTGTACTATTACACATATAATTGCTAGATATGCTAGTTTTCCTCATAAATTTTTAAAAATGAATTTTTGCAAATTTCGGTTGTCTGAAACAGAGGAATATTTTACTCAGCAATATTGAGGAAGTCTTCCACACAGAACAAGTCTCGAAGAACTTGACCTATATTTCTTTCCAGATTTTTACCCATAATGTCAGAAGATAGTTTGGTTAAGTGACCAGAGTTTAATTTTTCATTATTGTGGCTTTTCAAAACACATTTTATGATTTTATTTTCCTTCAATTAAATACATATTTATTGAACACCTACTCTTTTCTTCAACTGAGTTGGGTGGTAAGAGGGATAAAAGATGAATGAGCTTGACCCTTGCACTCAAGGGGCTCGAAATCCAGTGGAAGATTTGGCTATGAAAACAACTAATTATAATGTAAGCCACTATATTTAAACATATCTTCAAGGATTATCGGCAGTCCTACCTTCATTTTTATTCTTGTTAACATACCTGATTCATACTAGATTAGTTGAGATTCAGTTGCTTACATGTGACAGAGAGCCAATACATGGCAGTTTAAGCAAAAAGAGAATTTATCACTAATATGAGGGAAGGGCCAGCGACAGGGCAGATTTCAAACATGTCTGAATTCAGGGATAAAAGGATCTTCGAAGGTGATTTCTCTCCATCTCTCAGCTCTGCCTTCAGCTGTACAGGTGCACCTGTGTTGTAGTGAATACAAACTTAGCATCCTTTCTGGTTCATGCCTGGAAGGAAAGAATAAAAATTCTGCTTTTAGAAGTTCCTCGAAAAAATACCGTTTATGTTATTTGATTGGGTAAAATGTACTGATTAGCATAGGCCTGGGGATCAGGTTCTACCCATTTTGCTGCCACACAGCCTGAGAATGAGGGAAAAGAGTGATTCTTAAGAGTGGAACGTGGTTTGGTTTTTCTTTCTTTCTTTCTTTTTTTTTTTTTCTTTTGTAAGAATCTTTTTGGTTTACGTCTTGTACTCTGAGAAACTGCTTTGCAGAGAATGATACGTAATGTAGTAACTATTGTTGTTCTCTTATTATTTGGTTATGGAATTTTGTTTTATTCTTTCATAAATAAAGAATGGAACCAGAGGGACAATTTCGAGACGAGACTGAATGGATGCTAAGACCAAAAACAAGGGAATGTCTCACATACTGAGATGAGGCTATTCCCACATGTGTGTTCTTGTAACATATCCACTTACGTATGTCAAAACATTTTTCCTTCTCCATTTATTCACCATAGTTCTTAGTGTTTTACTTTTTTTTGTCTTCTTGTCTTACCCACAGGCTATTCTATAAAGTATTAAAAACTTGGATAAGAACAATTTAAAAATGCATCAAGTTATCATGATATTTCTAAACTGACCCTGTGTTTTATGGTCTACAGATAGGTTTTTACTGGCGTTTTTACTAAGCTAAATATAAAAAACCACCAATAAATTACCAAGCCATAGTTGTAGTTATAGACGGTCCCTACAGGTTCTAGTGCTTCCTATTTGTTGTACATGTAAATGTTCTTAGTTGAAAGAACTTATCCCTGACATTTTCTTAAGTGCAGTGCTCCTGTCTTGTATTCTGGTATGAAGCCGTCATTGGACTGGGTGTCTATTGCTTAATGCAACTGTTCATGTTACCGAACTTGAAGGGTTACATTTTTAAACCACGGATGTTTTGGTAAGCCACATTCTACATAAATGATTTCAAACTACTCCAGCCTTGTTTATCTGCTTGGCTTTCATGCTTGCTCCTCTCTCTGATATTAATATTAGCTTGAAATAACCTAATTTTCTTGGACTTACCCCAATTGGCAGAGATTTTTATTTTTTTCCCCACCAATTTGCATGATTAGTAAGACCTACTAGAGCTGGAATGGAAATGGCAAATTCAGTCCTTCGGGGTAGCTAGGAAAAGCCACATTTCAATCCCTTTATCAGCTCAGAAAATGAACCTTATTCCGAGGAAGGGCTGAGCAGATACTGTCAGTGGTGAGGTGGGAGAGAAATGAACTGTGGTGTTAGCATTTAAAACTCACAGCATGAATCCAAGTATAGAGAATAACTTACGCATTGACCCTTCTGATGTTTAACAGAGAGACGCATTCAATTTGCATTTCATTAACTATTACAAATCAGCTAAGGGGATCAGTTTTTTCCCAAATAAAACACTTAATAAATTATCTTTGAAAAATTCAGTTTTCAAAGTTTAGTACACTCTACAAATTTCTATTATGATATATGTTTCTTATTTACAAGGACTGTAAAGAATTGGTGATTAGAAAGATCAATACATATTAAAACCTGTTTTGTGGTAGTGTCTGGCTTTCATCAATGGTAAGAGAAATAGATCTTCTTTTTAGTTCATGAACCTGATGACTTCATGAGGCACATTTTTTAATTTGAAAAAAAAACACACATTAAAAAAGCTGTGTTGCCTACCGCATGCAAGTAGCATATTAGCTATTGTGATTTATTTATGGTTTCCTTGTGCTTTAAATTTTCCTTACCTTTTATTTTAAAATAAGAGATGATTTAGGGATTGCAGAAGTTATTCTAAATAATTTGGTGATAAACACTACTATTATTAAAATGTCAATTTTTGTTTTTATATTCACAACTTGGTACTGTTAATAAGCTGACATGCTGATAAATATAATATTGTATTCAGTTGACTACCAGAATCTAGATAAATTTAGAGCTTGTAATATTAATAGGAATATTATTATTAATATCTCTGTTATTATTATGTTACATATTTGCTGTGTTTGGTGGCTTCTTTTACTAGAATTTACTTGTTCTGTGTACCTTAAAAATTATTTGTTAATTCACAGTAATACAATGTAATAAATAAGTCCATTCATGCTACTTCATTAAAGTCCAGGAGTTACTTCTCATTCATCTTACCTATTAGCTAGCATGTAGATATTTTATAATATCTTTTAAGGTATAGTCAATGAATTATAGTGTAGTTCATAATTTTTATTCAGTTATATCAAATAACCTACTATCTATTAGTTTATAATCTTGGCTTTTGTTTAAAACCTTCTAATCTGCTCTGTATTTTTAGTCTAACTTTCTGTTGAAAATAAAACATTGTCTTTTACCTTCTTGAAAATATGAGATTTATTTTAAAACCTGTGTCTAAAGATGCTAATATCTAGAACCCCTGTAGATGTGTTTCAGTCTGTTGTTTTTGCTGTTTTTTGTTCACATAGTCTTGTATCTCTGTATGTCTGATTATCTTTGGTTGAATCTAGACTTGGGACTTAAATATTTATTTGCAGATTCCTTCATCCAGTAAGAATTAAGTCATATGCTCTTTTTGTAGAAAAGCCCTTGATATTGTTTTTGGTAATGATATGTTTTTTAGATACTGCACTAAAAACTCAGATAACAAAAGCAAAATAAGTGAAGAAGTGGCACTATATCAAACTGAAAAGCAAAGAAACAGTAAAATGGTCAGGCTTGTAGTCAGGCAACATATAAAGTAGTAAAAGAATGTGTGAACTATGTTTCTAATAAGAGGACTCTATCCAAAATTTATAAAGGACCCCCACAGTTCAATAACCGGAAAACAAATAACCCAACTTAAAAACAGGCAGAGGATCAACACACATTTCTCCAAAGAAGACATAAGGAAGGCCAACAGGTATGAAAAGGTGCTCAACGTTGCTAATTTGCAAAGAAGTGCACATTAAAACCACTAAGAGCTATCACTGCACACTTGTAAGGGTGGCTATTATAAAAAACGCAATATATAAAAAATGTTAGTGAGACTATTGGGAAAAAGGAAACCTAGTGCACTGTTGGTGCAGCCATTACAGAAAATAGTATGGAGATTCTTAAAGAAATTAAAAATAGAATTACCTTAGGACTCAGCAGTTCCTGTTCTGGGTTATACTCAAAGGAAAGCAATAACCACTTAAAGATCTCTGTGCTTCCCTGTTCGCTGCAGCATTATTCACAATAGCCAAGTATGGAAACAGTCTAAATGTTTACAGACAGATAAAGAAAATGTGGTGTTTGTGTGTGTGTGTTTGTGTGTGTGTGCACCTTAGAGAAGAGATTTTGCCATTTGCCACAACATGGATGGATGTTGACGACATCGTGCTAAGTGAAATAATGCAGACACACAAAAAACTTTCATGATCCCACTTATACGTGGGAAAAAAAATTTAAAAAGGCAAACACACTGAGACAGAGACTGAAGTAGTTACCACGGGTGTGAGTGGAGGTGGAGTGGGGGAGAGGAAGATGTGTACACAACAGCAGATATGTGGGGAGAAAAGGTTTAGAGAGTTAATGTACAATATGAGGACTAAAGTTATAAAATCGTATTGTAATTAGATATTTTTGCTAAGTAAGCTGAGTTTAACAGCTCTTGTCACAAAAAAGTAACTATGTGAGATGGTTGATATTACTATGGTTCTCTGCAGTAACCATTTTGCTATCTATAGATAGCCTATAAAATCATGCTATAAACCTCAAATATACACAATTAAATGTATTGAAAAAAACTAAGGATAAAAATACATACTTTTCCTTGGATCTTTAGGTCTTCATTTCTGAAGGCTTCCATGTCTTGTAAAGCTTTGGTTAAATACATTTATTATTTTTTTCTCTTGTTAATCTGTCTTTTTTGCTATATGGCTGCCAGCCATGAATTTTGGGGTAAATGAGGAAGAACTTACTTTTTTCTCCCTTATGCCTACAAAAGCAATACACAATTCTGTATTCTAACTGCAAAACCTCTTGGAGTGTACTAAAGACATTCAGCAGAATGCCAACCAATTTAAGAAAGGAAAATGAAAGAGTGGAATAGTACAATTTGTTAACCTCGATCGCTTGAACAAACCCTTGTATTCTCTGAAAGTTAAAGGCCTAGATTAATTCATTGTATCAGTCAGTGGTTGCTAGAGAAACAAATTTAATGCAAGATGCACAAATATATAAGAATTTACAAGGTCGGCTTACAATGGCTGCAAAAGGGCTGTCTGTGCACTGAAGATCCAAAAGATCCAGCTGAAGATCTGTAGTTCACTATAGTGTCCCATGTGAGTCCATATCAGGAGGCCGAAAGGTCTGTGCTGGAGGCTGGAGGGTCTGTGAGGAAGCCAGGAGATGACATCCAAGTGAAGGTGAAGGCTGGAGCTCTCCGAAGAAACAGAAGTGAGCCTTCCTTCTTCATTTCCCTTTTATTCCATTCAGGTGGCAAACCTATTTATTGGTTGCTGTCGTTCACACCTGGGGTGGGTCTTCTACCTTCAGTAAATCCCTTCAGCCCCCCAGAATTATGCTGATCTTGGTTGAGCATTTCCTTCTCAAGGTGACACAGTCAGTTAACTATCACACCCATGTAGTGTGGACTGTTTGCTTAGCTTATGATTTCTAAATCATTTTCATTGTGTGATAAACTTGTGGGTTGTTAGTATTGTAGTGTTTTTATTACACATGAAGACCAGTTATCAATTCATTCCCTTCCCACTTGCAAGAACATCTGCTTTGCA
Source organism: Hystrix cristata (assembly GCA_004026905.1). Lineage (NCBI taxonomy): Eukaryota > Metazoa > Chordata > Mammalia > Rodentia > Hystricidae > Hystrix > Hystrix cristata. Next base: position 7,192 of record PVJO010011259.1, read on the forward strand.
GTTTAAATAATGACTAAAGAGTTATTTAGGGTAACTGACATTTGTCATTCAGCTATGTGTTTTCTACAGACTTTGAAATGGCTCGAAACAACCACCAAAAACCTTTGTTTGGGATATACAGACCTGTAATCATAATTCTCAAAAAATAATTCCATGCTGATGGACCACTGATTTTTGTGTTTTTAAGAAATGGAACATACTATTAACCACAGCTCTTCATTCTAGTAACTTGTCATGAACAAGGGCATCAATACATACTGAAAGGGGCCACACACAAAGTTAAAATTGAAGTTGTCTTCGTATAGTCAAGAAGTCTACACCTGGAAATAAAAATGGCATCTGTGTGCTACACATCACTTAAATAGAAAGGAACAAGTTTCAGAAGTTACTATGGTAAAGATAGGTATTTCAAAAATAAAGTTTGACTGGAAATACAAAAAGCTAGGGGGATGTTATGACCCTGGATGGCTGTAATTAATACAGAAAGTGTCTTCTGAGGACCGTTCTTTTAGTAGGCTGAAGGTAGACAGCTTTTGGATGCAGGTCTAATCTTACAGGTGTGTAATTTTGGGGATCAATGAGGTACTGATCACTCTAAGATTTGATTGTTAAGTGTGGACTAAACAGGATCACCCCTGGTGTTATGTTCTCATGTGACACGTTTCAGTGCAATTGGGATTTTCTTGGGGAACTGGAAGTTGGAAGTTGCCAGTGAAAGTCTAGTCTCAGCTAAATGTTCACACAGGTGTACAGTAGCTTTAAAAATTCTAAATGCAGCAAGCAGATAACTGAGGGCTGATTACCTTAATGGGTTGATTAGTTTTATGAGAGTTTTACAAGAGTTTGTTGAATTCTCCAATGATGTACCAGAGGCACTAGGGAAATTTGGGTAGACATAGAGAAATGTAAAACTAAAGTATTAAGATGACTTATTGGAGAAGAAAAAAAAAAGAAAGAAAATGGACGAGTTGTTTGACATGTGCACGATTTCCGGAAGCTCACTTCTGAGATCGCGCGCCCCCTTCAGGTACGACCGTGCATAACGCCTTGGTGCCTCAGTCTCAGACCAAAGCACAGTAGCTAGAATGGTTGTGATTGCTACACTCAGACTATTGTTTGGGTTCAGATTTTGTTTTCAGTCTGAGTTGTCTTGGGGGTAGTGACTAATTATTTTAAATTATCTTTATTTGCATGTAAAGAGGTGGTAAGTGCGACTTTGTTGGTTTGAATGCCCACAGCAACCTTTGGTTTGAAAAATTTAATGCAGTTCAAATAATTTCTTTTGCAAGTTCCAAATTGGTGAAGACAATTTTTAAAATAACTCTTTAGCATGAATCCTACACAAAATATTTGAATGATGAGCATTTGATTTTCCCAAGGGCTTCTTCACCTTTCTTCCTTGAAGACAAATAATGATGGGTACTTTTTTTTTTTTTTTGGTTGGGGGGAGGAGAAGGTTGTCTGGTGGAAAAAATTTTTGGCTTTGGCTTTGGCTTTGTTCAAGATGAGCGAAAATTCAGAAAATTTAAAATCAATATCTCATTCCCTTCATGAAACAAACAAAAATATTCTTAAAACAACACAAAAACAAACATGCCTCTGTGTTTCCATCTCCCACACATATATTGATGGCACAAAGGAGAGTTTGGATTTTTTTTTTTCACTTGACCAAATTTTCTTTACTACTTCAAAGAAACCCTCATTTTCCCATTCTTTCTTTCTTTCCTTTCATCTGTGAATGGTAAAATGAGCTTTGCATACTTGAGTCTGAGATAGAAAAAAGTATAGAAAAACTAACACAAAGATGTTATTCTTTGCAGGATGCTATGGGTTCGAAAAGGGAAAAACATAGAACTTTCTCTTTTAAGAATAATTTTCTTTTTATGATACCATTTGACTAATGTTTGCGGTTTATAGTTCACTGTACTACTTATAATGCAAGGCTGAATCTTCCTATTTTCCATAGCCCCATCCCTGTCCCTGTGTTCTGTCCAATGAGAACAGAATTCCTGGTTTTTTTTTGTTGTTGTTGTTGTTTTTTTTTTTTTTTTTTTTGGTGCTAGGGATTGAACTCAGGGCCTCGTGCTTGCTAGGCAAGCACTCTAACCACTGAGCTAAATCTCCAGACAGAATTCCTGTTTTGAAAGCTGCATAACACAGTCATGCCCCAGCAGTCAGTGAGTGGTAAGGTGATGGGGTAAGTATCGTTTTAGAGTTTTCCAGGGAGATAGAGCTGCTTCCAAAGTTGTACTCTGCAAAGAGTATTTTGAGACTCAAAACTACGGTGCCTTGCCTTAGTGTTTCCAGAGACGGACCTAGCACATGTGTTCATGATGCTAAATAACATACTGGAGTTAAATATCGGTGCATAGTGTTGCTGGGTGCAGGGCAGCATCGAGGGTTAAATATCGCTTCAGGAAAAATGTATTTACACACATGCTGACAGTTCATTTCCAGGAGGGAGCCTCATGTCTGCTCCGTACCTTGCAACTTCAATCTTCCCACTGAGAAATTTTAGACAGCTTGCCTGCAGAGACTCAGCCTGTTAATATTTATATATCCCATCCGCACTCCAGTCAGAGCATGCACATTGCAGATCTTCCCGATTTGGAAGCTATTAAGATTCATGACCCCTTTAGCTATTTACTTCTTGCGGTCCAGGAGCCCTTTGCAATCAGCTTATACTTAAGAAGAAAGCACAAATCATTACCGTTCTAATATTGTCCTGTGTGGTGACCGTTTGTAGTCCATCAAAAGGGTGTTAAGGACTTTAATGCATTCATTTATCTCAAGACACAGGTTATTAGACGATATTCTTTTCTTGGAAGGGGATAGAATAGAAGTGTTACTTACACCAAAAATTGCTTTTTTAATTCCAAATGAGTGACTTGGAGTGAAGCTTCATATGTTATTAAGAAGTAATATCTAATCAATTTTTCTTTTCTAGAGCAGACAGTGATTGAACAAATGATGGGGGAGGTGTTCTGAATGGGACAGAACAAACAATAGCGAAATGCTTAGATGTGTGTTAGGCCTGTTCTGAAGCAATCTTGTTCTCCTCAAATATTAAGACTGATATGTCTCTGGCGTACAAAGAATTGTGAAATTGGAGAAAGGTCTTATGTTTAATTAAGTTGTGGGATTATTTGATATGTTTTATTAGAGTCTCTAAGACAGTTAATTCTGTTCTATCAAGATAGTCTTATTCTACTGAATGAAAAAATGAGAACATTAAAAGAAAAGTCACAGAAGGAAAGGGGAGGGAATTAATATTTGTTAGGTGCTTATTATAGACCAAAACTTTTACATTTATTAATTACTTTAAACTTGCAAAAACCCATGAGGTAGGTATTATTATGCTCATTTGCCGAATAGAAATGGAATTGCAGAAGACGTCAAGTAGCTTACTCTAGGTCACACAATTAGTAAATAATATTCTAACTCTGTTTTGTGCTATTTCTAATACTGTGTTATTTACATGCTATTTTACTTATATTTCTCAAGAAATACTATGCTGTGGCCCCCCAAAAGATCACATTTTATGTAGACTTACTACTTGTAGGGAGCGTTTCTAATACAAACTGGGAGGTTTGTGAATTCCCAAAACAAGCCAGGACTGCTGGTTTACTTCTGTTCATCATTTATTTCCTAACCTTCAAGTCAAAACCAAACCATACAAAGCTAAATCCAAAGATAACTCCTTCATAAAAGCTGCCATTGCCTCCATCATCGGGCACCCGTGCCATCATCTCTACCACCATCTTTTCCATACCCGCCTACCACCTATAGAGTAAATCATGAAATCAAGTTAGACCAAAGTAGTTCTTATTTTCTCTCCTTGAATTGTCAAATAAAATGTATCATATATTTGGGACCAAAGGCAAAGTGTAGAAACATTTGCAAATGCAACCTTTTTGAAGAACTTTTCAATACATCTATATTTAAAAGTATTATTTAAAACAAAGTAGATTGTTTAATTGATATTATTTTTGTTAGTTCTGAAGATGAGTCATGTTTAAATATGTAATTTCCTTAGCACCAGCTTTGGGCAGATGGAAACAGTGTTTTTTGTGAGATCTGGGTTTCCCAAGATTATCTTTCCACTCAGGATTTGGGGTTTGTGGGGAATTGCAGCTCCACAGATATTAAGCTGATTTTTCTTTGGAAAAAACAGCAGAAAAATCTAGTCTCCCAAAAAGAGGATGAGGCTTTAATACTGGGCATTTGCACTATCAAAAAATAGGACAGTGTGGTGACTCATGTTTAAATATATTCAGTGTTTGGTCAACTTTACAATGAATTAAAATGGGTGAAGTAAATTTAAAGGAAAAAGGCCTCAGAAAACAAGTCAATTCCTTTTATATTAAAAACAAATCAACAAACAAAACAGGAATAGTGAAAGGAAACATGAAAACCATTCCATACCATAATCAAAATAGGCTTTGAAATACTATTTCTTTTGGGCAGAAAGACACATTTTTGATTCTTTGCTGCTTTTTTGTGATTACCATCTTTTTGTCCATCTGGTTTTCTGAAGAGCGGGCAGAGGATGAAATAATTTCTCTTAGCCTTGGTTTTATTTTTTGTTTATGTTCTTTCTCTGGCATCACCTGGTATTTTGAGAAGGAGCAGTTTGATGAAGATGAGGTTTACTCTTGAGACTCTCTCTCCTTTGAGGTTTAAACTAAAAGACAAGATAATTCTGTTTCGTTCAAGTTCTGGAATTCACAGCTTGTGAGGTCATTTCAGGATGATTCAGGCTTTGTCGTGAGAAAGAAAAACAGCTCAGGCTTTTTTTGCACCTCGTGGCACAAACCTAATTTGGCTTCCTGTTGGCAGGAAGTTAAAGGTAGTGGGTGTTTAATTTTTGTTTAATCCTTAAAGTATGTGCCCCAAAAAATTTTACATGATAGTCAAAATACTTCCATGCATATTTTCACCAGAAGAAGGGTTAAGTGGGATTTTGAAATATCTCAAGTCATCCCTTTATTCACTTCAGTTATTCTCCGTTCAATAGGCCCACCACACTTTGTCAGAAATGTTCCAGGCTAGGGCATTTTAATTGGAAATTGAAAAGTAAAAGAGAAATGAGACAGGCTTGTTCCCCAACTGTGTCATAATTGTGTTTTAAGAAGCTGAGGCTACTTCAGAAACACTAAAATAAAGACCAACACCTAGCATATTATTATTAGGATATTGACCATTATTATATTGTTAATTAATGTCACCCAGTTATGTACTAGGCAGAAAAAGCCATAATTCCAACTCTGGTCTTTCTGTGCCCAGGGTCCCTAGTCTCTGTTAACTGCCCGTTATACAGGTTTTCTTACTCTCTTCATCCACCCCAGCTCTCACTCCAGGCTGGCCGATTGCCTCTGTGTTCACTGCATTTTCCCATCATGGTCCACTTGTTCTGATTTGTAGCTCTCTGTACATGTGATAGTCTCACCCACTGTGCTCCTACCTTTCAGAACAAGGCCAGTGCTTTATGCATTTGTTCATTTTAAGTCTTTAATTTGAGGTTCCATTAGTTTGGCACATGGACATTTCTTTATAAACATTTATTTAGTGGATGATTACTATGTTGAATAATTAGTATTCTATCACTTTATACTTTAATATACTCTATTGGAGTACAAAACTTTCAGAAACAGAATCAACAGACTAATCATTTTCAGGCTTCACATAGAGGAAACAAGTTAAAGATGTCCATCTTTCAAAAAGACTTTAAGACTCTTCTCCAACCATCATGAAAAATAAGAAGAGGAATTGTAATGACAAAGCAAATCTGTGGTTTTGTGAGATACCGCCTGGTAAAAAGATCACAGTTTTGTTGGCAAATATTTTTGAAACCCAGGCTGGTGTTGTACTAGCTACAGCAAGATCAGGTCAATAGTTTTCATGGAGTTTCCTTTTCAGGAAATACCTACATCCCTTTCAGAGCAGGTTCCCTGGAGTATCTAAATTGATGGTGCTGTTAAACTCCATATTCCATGAATTCATTGTAAAAAAATCAGAGTTTTGAGCACCTAGATTTCCACTTGCACTTCTTTCACAGCCAATTAAATTTTTAGTGATTATAGAGTGATTACTTGATGTCTGAGTCTGTTTTCTTCTACTATAACAGAATACCTAAGACTGGATAATGTATAAAAATCAGACACTTATTTCTTACAGTCTGGAGGCTGGGAAGTCAAAGAGCATGGTACTGGTGTCTAGGGAGGGCATTCTTGATGCATCATAACATGACAGAGGGCATCGCACGGCAAGGATGCAAGTGTGTGCAAGCGTGGGTCTCTTCCTCCTCATATAATGCCACCAATCGTATCATAGGGCCTCATCTACTTATTATCTATATCTTGGCTTAAATATAAGTCTTGCAACTGTAAAACTCCTAAAAGAAATCATAGGGGAAAAGCTCCTTGATGTTGGTCTTTTGGACATGACACCAAAACACAGACAACAAAAGCAAAAATAAACAAATGAGACTACACTGAACTAAACAGCTTCTATTTGGTGAAGAAACAACCAATAGCATGAAAGTTAGCTGCAGATTGGGAGAAAGTATGTATGAACCACACGTCTGATCAGACGCTAAGATCTATGACATATAAATAGTTCACATGGCTCAATACCATAAAAACAAATGATGTGGTTAAAAATCAGGCTAAAGAGATGAACAGATATTTTTCCAAAGAAGATACACAAATGGCCCTTTTCACAGGTATATGAAAAAGTGCTAACATCACAAACTGTCAGGGAAATACAATCAAAGCCACAGTGAGATATCATTTCACACCTATTAGGATGGCTATGATGAAAAAGACAAGCTAAGTAGTGTTAATGATGTGGAGGAAGGAAACCCGTATTCATTGTTGGTAGGAATGTAAATTAGTGCAGCTGCTGTGGAAAGCAGTATAGATGTCCATCAAAGAATGAAAACTGGAACTACCATATGATGTAGCAATCCCACTTCTGGATGTATATCCAAGGGAAAGGAAATCAGATCTACATGCCTGTGTTCACCATAGCATTATTTGTAATAGCTGAGATATGGATATACCACCCCATTTAGTACTTACCTCTTCTGTAGTATTTATATTCATTTTACAGCTGAAAAGAAAGCTGAATTGGAGAGAGGCTAAGTAACATGCCTAAAGGGGCAAAATGCTCTATTCTGTTGTGCCCTAAGCTGGTGCTTCCCCCAGACTTGTTCCTGACCCCTCCCCCATCCCTTTCCATCGCACACAGCCAACAGGTTAAAGGACCAGCCTGGTTCAGAATTACTTGACAACAACACTGACTTCTGACTTTGTTCTTTATCCATTTTAAAAACTATGTTGATTATTATGTACTATTTTAAAATGATAAAAGGAAACTGCACACTTGGTAAATTTTGATTGCCAAATTTTGGCAAATTTTGTTTGCAGCTTTTGGGAACAGTTTTTATAGTAACATTTATTTGGAATTTAGAATAAATTAGTATGAAGGCACACACTATTGATGTCTAACATATATAACAAATGAAGGCATAAATGAAAACAATGAAATGTTCTTTTAACTCTGTGTCAGTGGTGCATATATAAATACTGTTCTGCATACTTCATTGGAGTTGCAGTATTGATCCATTTTTTCTTTTCTTTCCCCTTTCTCCCTTCCTCCTTTCCTCCCTGCCTTTCTTTCTTCCTTCCTTCTTTCCTTCCTTTTCTAGCATGGTGGACAGAACCCAGGGCTTTGTGCATGCTAGGCAAGCACTTTACCACTGAGCCACATCCCAAACCCTAGTTTACTTTTTATTTATTTTAATAAACATAAAAATTGCACATATATTTCATAGATCACATTACATAAATATGTGAGGCTGGGACTCCTGCATCACCCACCACTGTGGTAACTAAGACATCCAGCTAGAACCTTGCAGGCTTGTTGAGTAGTGAGTGAGTGAGTGAAAGATAATGGAGATTCAACTTTCAAAATATTGGCTCATTTTTTCATTTTTTTGTGGTGCTGAATATTGAACTGGGGGAGCACTCCATCACTGGGTTACCTCCCCATCCTTTTCACTATTCTGAGATAGGGTATCTCTGAGTTGTCCAGGCTGGCCTTGAACTTTTGATCCTTCTGCTTCAGTGTCTCCAGTATCTGGGCTTAAAGGTCCACACCTGGCTTGTATTTCTTATTAATTTAATTACATATATAAAGTAGTGGAGATATTTTAGACATTTTTCTAAAAGTCCGTAATTATGGTTCTCTTAGTTTTCCCATAATATCTATATTATTAAAGAAGAAAAAGTGTTCCAGTTCTCTAGTTTTATACAAGAAAATATTTTGAGGATTCCGCTTTGGTGTTATTTAGTCATTATAACAATTGACTTAAGTCTTTGTGTTGGTTTTCCAGATAGTTTTGGATATGTCTTTAAACAGGTCATTTAGACAGGGGTAATGTTGAGAGTAATAGGTGGCAAGAGTAAAAGAATACACTTGTTGCCTATTTTGTACTCCAGTGAATACATTTTTAGGTAATACTAGTATTTTTTGAACCTTTGTTAAAAGGTGCAATATAAGACCCCCTTGTGATGTTTTGCTCTGAATTGCATTTGGCAAAGTAAAAAACTATGATGATCAGTATTATCTGTTTATTGCTCTCTGTTCTGATCTGAAAAAATTCTTAAAGGTTCTAGTCACGGCACATCCCAGAGCAGAAATTGTCAAACATGTTGTCAGCTTATCAAATATTCTTGAGAAGTGTACAAGTTTATTATGTTGGAAAATTATATTGTGGAAAAACAATTCTTTTGCCCTACTATGGACCGGCTGAATTTAACCAAGAGATTCTTGTCAAGGATTTCTTGATAAAGGGCTGCATGGCCTCCACATTCAGGTTTAACCCCTCTGAGAACATTCTGGAGCAGATTCGTGCAGAAAATGCAGCCATGCTAATGAGGTGGAACTGCCAAACGTAGTCAATATTAACACTGAATTCTTGAGTTAATTGCTACCAGCCCGCCTTAAGTAAGACAAGTGAGAAGCACTGTAGGTACTCTTCTACCTTGAAAATCCTATTTGCTCTTCTGAAAAATGCCAAAGTCTTGTGAGTACAAACTTTTAAAGCCTCAGTTGTGTTTCTCTAAACACAGAAGGAAGTGTACTAAATAGAGTATTTGTTTTCTTTTAAAATAAATTTATTTCAGGGGCTATGTTGATGACTTTCTGGTGGTGAATCCCCCAAATGAATAGAATTTTAGTAAGATCATTTAAACTCTATCTCCTTTTGAATAATAAAGTAGAATATATTCCAGGGAAGAAAGTATTGTAGAAGTAAAGCCCAACACATGCCAGGGTGAGCCCTGATGAGTCGCCCTTGTATAAACTTCTCCTGTTGAGTGAGGGTATAATCTATGACTTTCATTGCCCAGATACAAAATGGCAAAGGTGATTAATGTCACCTTGTGATCATCTTTTGCTGCATAAAGCATGGTCTTAATGGGCTAGAGATTCTCCTGTTGGTCTTGAAGAAGCATGGCCCGTGTTGTGAAGTGCTAACGAAGGGGGCTACTGGGAATGGTGGCTGGCCTCTTGGTCTAGGAGAGCAGCTTCCAGATGATCACCAACAAGATATTAGGGACTTTAGTTAGAGTGAGACAGGGAAATGAATTCTGCCAATAACCTAAATGAGCTTTGAAGTAGATTCTTCCCCAGGTGAGTCCCCATATGAATATATAGCTTGGCTAGAGACTTGATTGCAGCCATTTTAGACTGAAATAGAGGATCCTATTAAGCTTTGCCCAGACTCCTGAGCCATGGAAAATATGAGACAATAAATGTTTCAAGTTTGTGGTAATTTGTTAGGCAGTAAGAAAAACTAATAAAACTTGCTAAAGATCAAATTCTTTTCTTACTAAAGAAAAAATTTATTCAATGGTACTAGCTAAAGCTTGGTAAAGAAGACTTTATTCAGAGACATCACAATAGGTATAGGGAACACAGCAATAGAATTTTGTTATTGAGTAGAGAAACTGAGCTCAATGGACAAGTGGAGAACTTTTAGCCAAGAAGCAGGGGTAGGGATCAATGGATGGAAAATTACTAAGAGGCAACACAGGGAGAAAGAGATGCTGGTTAAACCACCTAGGCAGGATGCTTACTGAAGACAGACCAGGGTGTCAGACATCATCTAGGGGATAGTGGAGGATGAAGTACTGATAAGGTATCACAGTCAGAGGTTCTTGCTGATTTAACAGAGTTTTTATTAAAACTGGATTTTACAAGGGGTGCACAAGTGAACCTAGGAGAAGATTCAGGGGTTAACTAAAGTTCAGTTAAGCAAAGAATCTTTGTTAATCTTGACCATATTAATTCTATGACATTAGTAAAATGTTTAATCTGTTATTCATCTTGGGAGGATTAACTGTCTCAGAGGCAGTATTTACTTCTCCAATAAATATTTTGCATTTATGTGATCATAGTTCAAGCTCCCTTATTTGAATTCCAAAGAGATATTTCAGAGTAATTCAAATCATGAATTTCTGTCAAAGTGTTTGTGACATTCATAGGGAGGCATGGCTCTTGTAAGCAGAATAGCTTGGTTGGGGCAGCACTTTGTTGAGAAAGGATGGTTTTAGTAGTGAGTAGCAGTTGGAACAGGTGTCCAGAGATGATTACACAGAAAAGGACATGTAATTCAGTGGCTTGTGCTAGAAGCAGTTCTTTTCTCTACCTAACATCCCAAAGTAGAAGGCATTCATGGAGTGTCCTAAGGCGGAGGGTGACTTCTTGAACAACGAGGTTTGTTTTTGCCATATGAGGACCTGTTTTGGAATATACAGGAGCAGAGATGGGAAGAGCATTAGATAAAGAATTACTAAATGCTTCACATAAAAGAAGTTGAACTAATACGGTACAGTAGTTAAGATCACTGCTTCCAGGTGAACTGAAATTAAACCACGAAAGAAATTTAAAAAAGTACATTATAACCTAATTTTAAGACAGTTAAAATATCAGCTAAAACATTTTAAGACTTTGGAAAAGATTCATACTAATATAATTCATAACACTAATGGGAGTTTTATTATCCATTATGAAATTATTTGACACCATTACTAATCTAAAGGTAGGAAAAGGTTACTTCTGAAATATAATTAACCTGTTTTCACTTGGGAAGAATAGGAAATTAAAAGTAGAGTTATGATACTCATCTGTATCTTTGGACAGATTCACCTGTGAATGAATGGAAATTTCATAGAACAACGGAGGCTGCCATGTTACTAATTTTCTAGTAGAGCTGTTCAGATCTAGCTGGTCTAAAGTTCTCTTTTAAAATAGCATACGTAATGGAATCTGGAAGCCATGTTTAATTTTAAAGTTATCATTTTGACTTAGCTGTATTGAGGGTGTTAAGGTTGGGGAGGGAGAGGGCGTGATCAACCACTTGACAAGCACTGGGTACAGTGAGAGCGGATAATGAGGTGAAAGTGCATGGGGTGGTGCTTTCCTGTCTCTCTCTGCGGATCTCGAGCTTTGGAGCTGCCTGATACTTCTTTAATTTCTACCCTCAGGCCAAACGAAGATCTTTCAAGGGTCCAGATTTTTCAGTGGTACCTCTGACTTTATTGCTAAAGTTCGCAATCCCTTAGGTGGGTAGGCAAGGTCTCTCAGCATTTGTCTGTCATCTGCCCCTGACCTCAGCGTCTCCTTCAGTTGCCCTCAACCGCAGGCTGTCCCTCTGGTCATTTCCAGCCTTCATTCCAGGCCTTTTCCATACCATTGCTTCTGGCTGGAATGTCTTCTCTAGCCCTTTGAGCAGAATCTTGGCTCAAATACTGACTCACAGGAAGCCTGCCTAGTGCGTTGGTCCTATTTAAACATCTTGTTTTGTCTGTGCTTCCCATTGTAAGAATACTTAAGCTGTAAGTAATGAAAGGATCGACGGTCTGCTTTCCTTACTAGACTGATAGTGATTTTTGTGACAGCAGGATTACCCACTCAACTTTGAATCCCCAAAGCTAGTGTGCCAGATACTATCCTAAATGGCTTATATTAACTCATTTACTTCTAAAATACCCTTGTGAGGTAGGTACTAATTTAATCTCAGTTGTTGTAATGATGAAGATGAGGTGCAGAGAGGTTAAACAATTTATTCAAGGCCACACAGCTACTAACAGGTGGAGCTGGGATATGAAGGTCCAGGCCAGACTTCACAGCGCGCCTCCTTCATCACGTGTTCTGCTGTCATCCCGCGCTTGCCAGGGTGGGTCCCCCTCATGCCAAGGCGTGATGGTTCAATGAGGGACTGAGTTTCAGAACCAGGTAGCCTTGAGGCAGTGAGACCTGACAGTGGGCTGGCTTACAGGCTCAGAGAGCAATTCTACAAATTCCAATCAGAATATAGGCAGAGCAAAGAGGAGATCTGCTGGAGAATCCACTTTAATGTTGTTCCCAAATTCATGATTTTAGTCTTTGTAGTTCACGAGCTGTCACTGAGATCAGGAAGCCCTCTATATGTAAAAGGGCATCAGTAAAGCACTTGGAAGAATGGAGAGCATGCCAAGTCAAGAAATTACTACTTTTTTCTAGGTACAGATTTTTTTCTTTCTAATGTGCTGTCATAGAAGCAGATAGTCAAGCAACAAGAAATTGTTAGACACTTCTGTGCCTAGCTCTGTTTTAAATCCTGTGGGAGATGCCCCCAAAAGTAGAGGCAATGCCTATATTTGGCTGCTGCATGTTCCAGGATACAAAATAACTAACATTCACGAAGAAAAAAACCATGTAATTGGATATATGCTTCATATTTAATTCTGGGCACCACAGCCTTATAAACATTATTAGCCATATGATAAAGCTACAGCTACCATAAACATTTATAATAATTTAAAATTATAAAATTATGATCCAAATGCTATAAAAATGTGCACTGTAGTTGAAGCTCTAATATAGCATCGAGTATACCCATAACACTTAAAAATATAATTCCATTCTATCATAAATTTGATTGAAAACTAATATGCCAGCTTTGATTAACATTAAACATTTAATTAACAATAATTTTCTATGCCTTCTAGGAGTTTAGAAAGCCTTTGCTGGAATGATTTGGAAAGCTGAGGTTTTTATAATGCCTGTGCAAGGAAGTTCTGCTAATGCCTTCTTTTTTCTGTTCTGAATTTTGCTGTAGCAAGCAGACACACTGAAAGTAATTCTACTCCTCTAAATTGACCTCAAAGTACTGTAGCAGTTACTGAAATGTTTTTGAGGATTTTGTGGCAATATGGCTGTGGTTTGTCCCACTGCAGAGCATTTATGAGAACACTAGGATTAACCATCATATTCTCCGCTTTACCCTCTCCCACTGCTTCTGCTTACTTCAAGTAATAGGAATTTGCTTTGATTCGGACCCAATTAAAGTAATCAACAAACTGTGAGAGTTAGATGGCTTCACCTGACATTTCACTAACATGTTGTATTGAATGACGCTTTAGACCATAGTCCTTAACTGCAGATCTTAGATTACACTGTCTTGTCATTTCTTTCTGGAGTACACACAGCATTTTACCAAAGACTGAAATCAGCTCCTTCCTCTCATACTTTCTTTTCTCTGTATCTATTCATCTAGAAAATGTCCATCAAGTATTGGGTAGATGAATGAACGAAATAAAAATTGTCAGGTCATCAGCATAAGCTTTCACCAGTGATAAAAGCTGTATGGTATGTGTCCTAGAGCTCAATGCAGGCAACAAAGCCAGCGGGGGATTTTACCCTGTAAGAGATCCATTTTGGGGAATTAGATATTTACAAACCACTGGAATGGGTGGAGGGATGAAGGATACGAGCCACCACAGGACTTGTGGATGCAAGTTACTGCCATGATTATTGCCTTCATGACCTCTTTATAGCCTTGAAACTGGGGGGCTGCTGTAGGTGCTCACGTGGGACCTGCTTCTTCTCAGTCACAACTGAGAAAATGAGGACTCCATCTTTTTACCACCTTCCAGATCTCACAAATGTGCATCTCACTTTCAGAATCCAACTTATACCTAGAATTACAGCTGCAAGACAGCTGAGGTGTTGTAATCTTCAGCTCTGAGCTCTAGAATCCAGGGAAACTTAGAAAGAGGTTGGAATTCCATGCCTAGCATGGATCATGCCACGGAATTGTTCAGACGGTTATGAGTCAGGGTGCTGGTAGTGGCGACTGAATGACGTCAGGTGATAAGGGTGGGAGGGAGGTGAAAGGCAGAGAATTCTTATAAAATAATTCTTCTGTTTTCAAAGTGCTTGAGGAGATTAAACTAATTTATGATTAACAATCATAAACTCTGTGGTATAAAATTGTATTCAGTTGATGTTGAAAAGGTAGACAGACATGTTGGTGCTGTGGTGGTCTGAGGTGGTTTTGGGAAGAAATTGAACATGGACCTGGGCCACAAAGCATGAACAAAGTCTGTACCTTGGCTCAGGTGGAGGGAAAGAAGATGGCATTTCAGGGATAAGACATGGCCTAAGTAGGGAGAACTGCCTCAAATTTTGGCTACTTGAACTTGCATTCACAGATAATGGCTGCATGTCATCAACATGAACCATATTTCAGGGTCTAGCTATAATACCTGAAGAGATTTTATTGTCTGCTTTTGCATATTTTCAATCTTTTCTAAAGCTGATTTCAAATGGATCACAGTCTGTTTTTATATAAACTATTAGCATATTCAATTATTGTTCATCTTTACTTAATTACCTATTGCTATGTTACCAATTACCACAATATTTAGCATATTAAAGCACCAGACGCTTATTATCTCATGTGGTTACTAAGGGTCAGGAATCCAGGAGCAGTTGGGTGATTCTGGCTCTGGCTCTGTCATTAGGCTACCGTCAAGCTGTTGATCAGGCTGCAGTCTTCTGATGGGCTGCAGGATCCACTTCCAAGCTTGTTTTGTGGATGCTGACAGGAAGCTTCAGTTCCTCACCACACGGGCCCCTTCTGGTGGAGGTCGTGACTTGAGTGGTTGGCCGTGCTAAGCAAGTGTCCACGAGAGTGTTAGACAGAACAACCAAGATGGAGGCTGAAGTGTCTTACGTGAACTAATTTTGGAAGTTGTGTGCCATGGTTTATGCTTTATTTTGTTGGTCACATACCAACCCTGGCACACTGCAGGAAGGGACAAGGAGGCTCATTGGAGGCTATCTTGGAGACTGGCCTCCAGAGTCTTCATAACCCCCTAATAAAGTAGCATTATACATTGGTGGTGTTTCCTTAAGGAAGAATTAGAACAGCTCATTGGAGAATTACATACTCATAGAGTATCTCTGAGACCCTGTTCTGGCCCTGTGATTCTGTTTTTCCAGGAAATGATAATCGGAAATACTTACTGGTATTTCATTTCATTACCAATGGGTCACTAAGATGTGAATATATATTTTTATAAAATCTAAATATCATTTCTGACATCTTTATTTACAAGCTAATAATATTTTGTAATTGAACAAAAGTGGAAACTGTAGCATGTAGGCAAAGCTTGAAATCAGTTTTAACTATAACAATTGTCTTGTTTTTCTGTCAAGTGATATCATAAACACATGCTTTCCTTTAATTAGCATTTTTATTTGGTTCAAGGCATTATTTGGGTAAATATATATGTATTAGGGAGTTGTGGGGATACATTTTATTACATGTAGAGATAATTTTGGGGGAGTGAGCTTTGGGGGAGTCAATTGAGTGTACCTATTTAAAATTTGGATTATCTATGGAGGGGAATATAGAAACAATGCTCAAGATTCTTACTTGGCATGTGGGGAGTAGGTGGGTCAGGAAACTAATTCCTTTGGTTTTAGGCTGTAGAAGTCTCACAGCTTCTTTGTTAGATGGGTAAAGTCTATTTTTCTTTCTTTAGATTTGAGGAACTGATTGACCTGGAAACTTGCAGTTTTCATTGTTACAAACCGAGCAAGAAATATCACTGTGGCCAGAACAGACATCTGACTCAACTATACAAGTCGATTCTTACCTCTATACAACATGGCCATTCCCTGAGCTGTGTGCTCATCTGCATCTGCTCAATACAAGACAGACATAACCTAAGACCGAAAAAAATCAGTAGGAAATGGCTAGTAGTTCTGCTATTGGTTTACTGACTCTTTAAGAATATTGTAGGCTGGTATTGGGAGATTCTCCTGCTTACAATTTAGTCACAGATGGACTTAAGGAATGTTTTGGAAAAGAGGCTAAAGATGGAGACTGAATGATTTCTGGATTTTCAAATTCCCTAAGGGAGGCAAATGTATGGCCCAGGTGACCAGGGCAAGTTGCTGTAGATTTTAAAATGCCAGTACAGCAATTATGCCTCCTCAGACTTTAGAAACTGGCAAATGAAACAGAAAAAAAGATTTTATATGGAGGAGGCTCAGTCTATAGGCAGCTTTTAAAAAAACAATTTTACTTTTATCAGTACATGTTTTCAGTACATAATGAGTACATTTATTGTGGGGAGTTGATACGTGTACCTAACACATCTTAATTCCTACTTGGTCCAGTAACCCTCGCCTCCCTCTCTACTTCTACTTCTTGGTCCTTTTCCTGTTTGCAGAAGCTCTATCTCCATTTTTTTCTCAGAGTTCTTTTTTTTTTAAATCCCCTTTCTCTCTCCTTGTTCCCCACCTTCCCTCCCCTGCATTTCTTGTTCCTCCTCTCACTTGGAAAAGATTTTCCTACTTTCTATTACATAGCTATTATTTTGCTCCTTTTTATATTTTGAGTTTCTCATATAAGAGAAATTATGTGACATTTCAGCCTACATGTCTGATTTATTTTAGTTAATGTCATAATCTCAAGGTGCATTCATTTACCTATGAATGACTCAACTTTATCCCTAATGCAGAGTAATACTCCATTGTATGTAGATACCACATTTTCTTTATCCATTTACCTGTCAATTGGCATACAGGCCATTTCCAGGATTTAGCTTTTATGAACTGTGCTACTACAAATAAATATGGGTATCATGTAATATGATGTTTAACTCTTTTGGGAAGATACCTAGAAGAGGAATACTGGGTCATGTGGAATTTCTAGTTTTTGTTTTTTGAGGAATCTCCACACTGATTTTAGTATATATACTGCCGAAGCGAGCACTCCACACTGATTTTAATAGTGGTCAGACTAGTTTACTTTCCCACCAACAATGTAGAAATGTTCCTTTTCTCCTGAAACCTCACCAGCATTTGTTACTTGATTTCTTGATGATAGCATCTCTTTCTTGAAGAGGATGCAGCCTGTGCTATTTTAATGTGCATTTCTTTAATGGCCATTGGTGTTCAACATTTTTTTCATGTATTTATTGGCCATTTGTACTTCCTCTGAGAAGTGTCTATTCATTTCAATTGTCCATTTTTGACTGAGTCTTTTATTTTGGGGGACTAATTTTTTGAGTTGTTTATATATTCTATATGTTAGTCTTCTGTCTGAGGAAGAACTGGCAAATTTTTTTTTCTCATTTTGTAGGTTGTTTCTTCATTTTGTCAGTCGTTTCTTTTGCTGTGCAAAAGATTTTGATTTGATGTTATCGCATTTGTTGATTTTTGGTACTATGTCATGTGCCATTGGTGTTTTGTTCGGAAAGTCCTAGTCTCTGCCTATCTCTTCAAGAGTTTTACCTATTTATCTTCCAGCAGATTAAGAGTTTCTGTTTTAACATTTAGAGCATTGGTCCACTTTATTTTAGCTTAGTACCTGGTGAGATGTATGGGCCTGGACTCAGTCTTCTGCATGTGGATTTTCCCAACACCATTTATTAAAGAGACTGTCTTTCCTCCAGTGTATGTTTTTGGCCCCTTTGTCAAAGATCAAATATCTGAGTGTGGGGGGTTGTTTCTGCTTCCTTTATTCTATTCCACTGATCCACTTGTCTGTTCTTTTGCCAGTACCATAATGTTTTTATCATGGTGGCTTTGTAGTATAATTTCAAATCCAGGACTGTGATACTTCCTGTTTCGATTATTTTACCTAGGATTGCTTTTGCTAATCGAGGTCTCTTCTGATTCCATATGAGTTTTAGGATTGTTTTCTCTAGATCTGTGAGGAATTCTGTTGGTATTTTGATTGGGATTGTGTTAAATATGTGT
This sequence comes from Hystrix cristata, assembly GCA_004026905.1. Lineage (NCBI taxonomy): Eukaryota > Metazoa > Chordata > Mammalia > Rodentia > Hystricidae > Hystrix > Hystrix cristata. Next base: position 25,303 of record PVJO010011259.1, read on the forward strand.
ATCAGTTCTGAAAGTATGGCCATTTTGACTATATTGGTTTTGCCTGTCCAGGAACAGGGAATATCTTTCCGTTTTCTGATGTCCCCTTTAATCTTCTTTTTCGGAGTACTGAAGTTTATGTTGCAGAGATCTTTTACTTTCTTGGTTAGATTAATTGGTAAATATTTAATTTTTCTCGATGCTATTGTGAATGGTATTGTTTCCTAATTTCTTTCTCAGTGAGTTCATTATTAATGTACAGAAATGCTACTGATTTTTGTGTGTTGATTTTGTATTACACTACATTGGTGAATTTGGCTATTTATTCTAGTAGTCCTTTGGTGGAATTTTTTGGTCTTCTATGTAGAGAATCATGTCCTCTGCAAAATGATAATTTGACCTCATCCTTTCTTATATATGTCCCTTTTATTTCTTTCTTTTCCTGATTGCTCTGGCTAATGTTTCAGGGACTATGATGAACACTCGTGGTATTCTTGTGTTGTTATTGATTATAGAGGGAAAGCTTTCAGTTGTTTCCCATTTAGTATGATGTTAACAGTACGTTTGTCATAGAAGAGTTTTTAGCAGATTGAGTTAAGTCTTTATATACCTATTTTCCTTTAGTGTTTTTATCATGACCAGATGTTAGATTTTGTCAAAGGCCTTTTCTAGCTGTATTGAGGTGATCATGTGACTTTTGTCCTCGCATGTGTTTATGTGATGGATTAGATTTATTGATTTGCATATGTTGAACCATCCTTGCATCCCTAGGATGAAGCCTACTTGACCATGATGTATGATCTTTTTGATGATTTGTTGCATTCTGTTTGCCAGTATCTTACTGAGAATTTTCGCATCTATGTTCATTAAAGAACTTGGCCTGTATATTAAGTCCGTGACTTACAAATGAATTCTGTTTCAGGAGACTTGTTTGTAAGTTGGGTCCCTTTGTAAGCCAACAAAGTGAGTCTTGTACAGTACACCTGTGAAAGTTTGCAATTTGTATGTTCTTAAGTTGGAGAGTTACTATAGTTCACTTTTTTAGTTGGATCCTTGTCTGGTTTGGAATCAGGGTAATGCTAGCTTCCAGGAACGAGTTTGAGAGTATTCCTTCTCTTTGACTTCACTAAAGAGTTTGAGAGTATTGATGTTAGATCTTCCCCGAAGTTCTTATAGAATTTGGGAGGGAATACATCAGGACTTGGGCTTTTATTAGTTGGTTGTGTTTTTAATTACTGATTTAATTTCTTTGCCTCCTGTTGGATGTTCAGGGTTTTAAAATCTTTTTGATTCAGCTTTGATAATTCATATGTATTGAGTAGTCTTTCTCTTCCTTCTGTTTCTTCCGAGTTTTCCAATTTTATGGCATACTGGTTTGTGAAGTAGTTACTAATAATCTTGTGGATTTTGGTGGTATCCATTTTGATTTCCCATTTTTTCTTTTTTCTTTTCTTTTTTGGGTGCTGGGGATTGAACTCAGGGCCTTGTGCTTGTGAGGCAGACACTCTGACCACTGAGCTAAATCCCCAGCCCTGTGTTTTTTATTTCTAATTGCATTGATTCAGGTCTTTTCTTTCTCTCTCTCTCTTTCTTTCTTTCTTTCTTTCTTTCTTTCTTTCTTTCTCTCTCTCTCTATCTCTTTCTCTCTTTCTTTTTCTTTCTTTCTTTTTTCTTTCATTCTTTCTTTCTTCCTTCCTTCTTTGAGTCTTTTTTTTCTTTTTTTAGTCTCCATTTCACTGATTTCTGCTCTGATTTTCATAGTTTCCTTACTTGTATTAGTTTTGGATTTTAATTTTTTGTGTTTTTCTAGAACCCTGAGGCACATCATTAGGTTATTTATTTGGGTCCAGTCTGTTTTTCTGATGTGGACGTTCACAGTTATAAACTTTCCTCTTAGGAGAGTTTTCATTGTTTCCCTTAAATTCTGGTATGTTGAACTGCCATTATTGTTCAGTTCTAGGAACTGTCTTATTCCTTGATTTCTACTGTGACCCATTGATCACAAGGGTGTATCATTTAATTTCCATGCATTTACGTAATTTCTGTGGTGTGTTTTGTCATTGATTTCTAGTTTTCTTGTACTATGATCTGATAATATGCATGCTATAAATTTGATGCTTTTGCATTTACTTAAGCATGCTTTATTGGCTAGTATGTGTTTTATTTTGGACATAGTTCCATGTGCTGTTGAGAAGAATGTATATTCTCTTGTGGTTGGATAGAGCACTCTATGGATATCAATTAAATCCATTTGTTTGAAGGATTGGTTTGACTTTGGTATCTGTTAATTTTTTTTTTGTCTAGTTGAACTGTTTGTGTCAGTGGGGTTGAGAACCCCCACTATAATTGCATTCAATTATAATTTTATTATTTGATCTTTTATGTCCATTAGCGTTTGTTTTTTGAAGTTGGACACACTGTTGTTTGGTGCATATATGTCTATAATTGTTATCTCTTCCTGTTGAGTTGTTCCCTTAACCCATATGTAGTGACTTTTTTTTTATTTGCCTCTTCTGATCAGTTTTAGTTTAAAATCCATTTTCTCTGAAAATAAGATTGCTGCTGCTCCTTGTTTTTGGGTTCCCTTGCATGGAATATTGTTTCTAGCCTTTTATTTCTAGTCTATGAATTTCTATTTTCATTAAATGTGTTTCTTATATACATCATAATGTTAGATTTTGTTTCTTGATCCATTCTGCCAGTCTGTGTCTTTTGACTGGGGAATTGAGGCCATTCACATTGAAAGGTATTACTGATAGTTATTTACTTTTGCTTGTCATTGTGCTGTTTTCCTATTGCCGATTCCTTTTCTTTCCCTTCTACTTAATTGCTCACCTTACCTGGTGCATTCATTCTTTCAAAAATTTTGGCACTGTTAGCTTCATTGGTATTGTTAGCTTCATTTTGGCATTGTTAGTTTCTAAGATATCCTTGAGAATTTTTTCAGAACTGGTTTGGTGGTCATGGATTTTTAAATTGCTCTTTATCATGGAAATATCTTATATATATCCATCAAATTTGAAAGATAGTTTTGCAGGATATATCAGTCTGGGTTAGAAGATGTTTTCTTTCAGGACTTGAAACACTTCAGTGCAAGATATTCTGGCCTTTAAGGTTTGTGTTGAGAAATCTGCCGTAATTCTGATGGATTTTCTTTCTAAGTGATTTGTTACTTTTCTCCAACAACTTTTGTGACTCTGTTCTTGTGTTGGACTTCAGGGATTTTGACTATACTATGTCATGCAGCCATTCTTTTCTGATCATGGCTGTTTGGGCTTTTATATGCATCACTTAGTTGTATGTTAAATCCTTTCCCCATATTTGGAAAGTTTTCAACTGTTACTTTTGTAAACAGGTTTTTTAATGCCATTTATGCTGTCTACTGATTTTTCACTAATTCCAGTTAATCTTCTTCATGTCATCTAGGAGCTATTGGATCCATTTTTCATGTTCTCTTGTTGTTTTTAAGGTATCTCTCAATAACTAACCACCAACCACAGCCCTGTCTTCTAGTTCTGACATTATATCATCACATTCGTTGCTTGTGCTGCCTACACTTTCAATAGAATTTTTAAAATCTGAATTTCTGCTAGGTACCTTTTTGTGGACTCTAATTCTTTTGTATGCTTGACATTCATGTTTTGCATTGCCTTGTTTATCTCAGCTAGGTTTTAGTGTCTTCTGTAGACTGACTGATCATTTTGTTTATTAGGGTCATTATCTGTTTAGTTATATCTTCTTTGAATTTGCCAAGTGCCTTATTGATCTGTTTTGTTATCTCCTTTGTTATCCTTTTAAATAATTCAACTGCATGGCTTTTGATTTCCCCCTCCTCAATGCCCCCTTGATCAGGCATTGGAAGTTTTGTTAGCATTTTATTGCTTCATCTTTTCATGTTTCTATTTTTTTTTTTTAATGCTGTGGGTTGATTATAATGGGAGACTTTTTTGTTAGTATGGGGAACTTTTTAGTTAGAGTCTGCTTTTCAGTGATGTACTCTGGGTGATGCTAGCTGTAGGTTTTTGCCTCTGTCCCAGGATTCTCCCCCCACCCCATTTGTTTGGGAGGGGAGGCTGCAGTGTATTTGGCTCAGTACCTAGTTCTCTGGAAATTGACTGTAGTATTGTTAATGACACCAAGGCAAACCAGATATTGTCATACAGTGAAAAATCAATTGATAGCAACAACTATGTCACCTCAGCTATGGTAATAAAATCAGCAACAACAAAAGCATCAAAGAGAAGCTGGATATTGATATATCCTAAGAACCAATAATATATCACCTTTAACCATAGAAAAGAAATCTATGATTATAGTATAAACACTAAGATAAAGCAAAACTGAGTTATGGCAAGTCACTGTCCTGTCTGCTCAGTTTGATAGCTTGTTGGTTTGTAAGGTGCCCCCCTGTTCCAGGGGGCCCTCCATCTGTAAACCCCAGAATGTGGTAACTGTCAAAGCTGAGGTGTGTCCCCACCCACATTGGTTAATGCAGAAACAGTCAGACTACTGGTCTGTGCTGGATATAGGCAGTGGGGCACAGGCTCTTGCAGATTGGTGCACTCAATGCCATCACCTTTAGATCCAGTCACGTCTGAAAGCCACATCACTGTCCTGGCCTCCTACGACAGGGGCCCATGTCCTTCCTGGCCTGAACTTGCACTTCTCAGGAGATCTCTATCTAGCTTTCTCCTTCTTGTTGTCTTTCTCCTGTGGCTGTCTTTCACCTAGTCACTGTGACAGGGTAACACTGGAAATCCTGGAATGAAGCCGTAGTGTAGTCATTCTGTGGCTTAGTCTCATACCCTCAACCCCTTCCGGAAAAGGCACCTGATTAAACTCTCTTTGGTAATATGGTAGACACTGCACTGAATTTCCTCTCGAACTTCAGCCTGCCATGATGAAGTCACTCGTGGGGTAAAACCTCATCTTGTGGCTGCTCCTTTCATTGCACTCTGGGCCACTTTTGGTAACGGTGCAACAAACAGCAAACCGAATGCTTTTGATTTCATAACAGTGAAATGTTGAGACTATCTCACCACACTACCACTAAGAAAGTCACAAATTAAATCCTGTAAGAATTCTACCAGAGAATTCCTGGCTGTGTGTGTTTTTTAAAGAGTCTCCTTCAGGGTTCTTCAGTGAGTAATAGAAAAAACCATAAAAGTTCTGGTTCTAGAAATATTATAATAATGAAAATTTCCTTTTCAAGTTAGCTATTTTATCTCTGAAATTATGGTATTTGAGCAACAGGACAAACATTGAGTGGCTAGATTCCACAGAAACAGGGCCTTGATAAGTCAAAGAGCTTGGAAGAACAGTCATGTTCTGATCATGAGGTGGTACCATAGAAACTGGATCAGATGCGGAGAAGCTTTATATTAATGGCTGATATTTATAGCTACAGCCTGGTTCTCTTCCTCCCAGTGTGGACTTGCAGATTCAGATCTTTATACCTAGTATCTTCATTGGGAGGTCTGAGAAACAACTCAAATTTAACACATCCCAGACAGAACTTCTGATCATCCATTTCAAATGTGCTTCTCTTGCATTTCAGTTCATTCTTTCAGCTATTTGAGTTCAAACCTATGAAGATTTTGACTTCTTTCTTTTACAGCCTACATCCAATTTATTTGTCATTCTTATTGGTTCAACCTGTAAATATGCCCACGGCCCAGCATTGTCACCACCACTGCTGCTACTTCCCTGGCCTGAGCCATCGTCATCTGCAATAGCTTCCTAATTCCTCTCTCTGCCTCTTCTTCCATGCCCTGCTGGCCCCAGTCTATCCTGAATACAGCAGCCAAAAACATTCTTCTACAGCAGAAGTCAAAGCATATCACTTCTCTGTTGAAGACGCTTCAGGAATTCTCCAAGTTAACTCAGTGTAAAAGTTCTTACTATGATTTATAAGGCCTGACATGTTTTCTCTTTGTCTACCAACTACTGTTCTTCCCTTGGAATCACCATTCTGGACACTCTGTCCCTCTGCGTTTCCTCTAACATAACAGGTATGCATCTGATTCCACCTTATGGCCTTTGAACTGGCTCTTACTTCTGCTATTTTTCCAGACAGTTGCCTGTTTGTTCCCTTACCCTCTACAGTCTTTACTCAGATGTCACCTTTTTAGCAAGGCTTTCTTTGGACATCTTATTTAAAATTGTAACGTGTTCCGACTTCTCAACTCTCTCTTTCTGTCTCTCTTGCCTTACTCCCTAGAACCATGCCTGACTCAGAGTGAACACTCACATATTTGCTGAGCAAATGAATAAACAACCAAGATTCTTACTCGTTTGGTTAAGAAGTCCTAAGGTTGGGCTCTGTCATCCCTCTTACCACTCCCAGGTTCAAAGAGTTCCCTTTGAGATCAGAAAGTTCCTTTCTGCCATGGGTGTGCATGGTGTTTATGTGGGGTATTCTCATCTTCACTTATATAAACTGTTTTGGAGGAATACCCTGTTGCTCTGAGAAAAGCTAGTCTTTCTTGGAATTTGTTGACCAAGTGCCCAGGTAAGAAAAGCAACCCACAGGGTCCTAATGGAAAGATTTCCTCTGGTGTGGATGGACCTCCTCTGAGGATGTCATTGGGATAATGACAGTCCTGAGAAGCTTGTTAATAGCTAGAATGGGAAACTCAATGTTCTGGAGTGACGATACCATAACCCAGAATGTAGGGACACTGTGCAGAGAGAGTGGATACAGGTGTATTTGTCACTTACATGGTCCTTTGTGTGAAGAAGTTATGCAGGTAGGAAATACAATCTACCAACTGCCTCTCTCTTCTCTGACTGCTCACAATTTTTCCTGAGCTTCATGAGCTTTTGTCTGTCTTAATTAGCATATTTTTGCCAGTAGTAGAAGTCATATATTAATGGCTTTATGATCTTATAAGTGTTCTTGTGAATTAAGAGCCTGACACTGATCATCAGATCTGTAACTAGTGTCCACTGAGTTGGCAATATTTTAATAAGCATAAAAAATTTTTTGGAAATATTTTTATCGCTTGACTTTTCATTTGCAACAATTCTCTTATTCTGAATTTAAAAGATTCCATAGTTCTTGCTGAAAAAGTCTGACATACTCTATACTTTAGTGGATAACACAAAAGAGGTAACAGTTCATACTGAATTCAGCAAACACATAGGCTGTTCAGTAAAAGTATTGTATATGATTGTTATACTGCTACCCTATCAAATGATTGTTATGTAGGCTACCAAAATGGTGTTTGGAAATAGAAAAGCCAAACTTGGCATCCTGTAGACTTTAATTGAGAGGTTTTTTGGTGTCTGATTGAATGCATTGATGTCGTGTTCATAGGTTAAATGCCGTGGTATATTCTAATAGTGTTTTCCTTCCAAAGTAATTGCCTCATCTTTCCTGGATTTAGCTTTGAGGAGCCTGGGTCTGATCATGACTGACCTATTTTAGTAGTTGCCTTTGGTCCTGGATGTTGTCAGTCATTGACCCATAGGCTTCATGGAGAAGACTGAATCATCTGACAGGTGCAGTTTTACGGAGGGTGAGATCCAATGACTGGAGAATAGCACGCAAGAGCTTCCTTAGGGATGTGGTTTTATGATTCCTTATACTTCATAAGGCTTTGTCTAGCTCAGCCTTTAACTAGTTGTGGGATCCTGGGCAAACCAATTCCCCTTGTTAGCTTTCATCTTCTTCATTGTTAAGAGGAGAGATTGGATTAATTTTCTCTATTCTACTTTGTAGTTGTAAAGTATTAGGCTATCAGTTAGCTGCTTAACAATAATGACCATTCACCTTTCTTATTCATCTTAATAACATTAATGTAATACCTTTGATTTGTATGATGCTTTATTTGTTTTTTGACATCCACAGAAACCACTGCAGAGCTTTAGCTACAAATCGTTCAGCACTTCTACAGATAAATCTCCCTTTTCAGGGAGTGGTGTTCAGGAAAGCTTCACAGAGGAAATGATCCCAGAGCAAGTGCTTGTAAAACATTTATAAAGAGAAAGGAAGAAAGAAAGGCCAGGGGAGAAGGCAAACTGTTTTACTTCAACAAATAATGAAAATCAGTTTGTTTACATGTTTCTTTACATTCCTAACACTTTTAAAAAGCTTTGTTGCTTAAACTGTAATTTCACAGTCAATTAATCTACCACATATTATATGCTGTTTTCTGTAGGCTGCTGTTTTAGGTACCCAAATCTCACAAGCTACAAGTTTTTTTTCTTCCTCTTTAGGTTGATTTAAATGTCACTGCTGAGAGAGGGCAACTGATTTGTAGGGGGAGAAACTTTAAAAATGAAATCTCAGAGTAGAAGAGCCTTTTGTCAGATGTAGCTTTGTGTAAAATAGGGATTTTTGACGTTGGGCTATCACAGTATGGGATTTGGACCTCAGAGCGCAGTGTTTGTTCTCCTTTACCAGTCGTGTTTGTCACAGTGCAGTGTAATGCTGAGGAAGTTCAGAGAAAATGACATAGAAGACTCACATGACTTTTGTGAAAATCCATAAGAAAATAACAGGTTCACCATGGGTTGCTTGGAAGAGGTAAGAAGCAAAGAACCTAGGTGTCAGCATCACCATATTTGAGTTTCAGCTCTGCTAACTGGTGGAGCGACCTTGGGTGAATCACTTCACTTTGCTGGCTGCCAACTTCATCTGAGAACTGGTGGGGCTGCTTGATTATTGTACCCTGTGTGCTTCTAATGCACTTGATTTGAGTGTTTTAAGAAATCCTAATTGTTATCAGAGATGTAGCAGTGAGGAGCCATGGAAGTGAATGCATTTTAATTTCCAGATATTTTAGGATATACAGTGCAACCTCTATTAAAAAATAAAAACAACTTGGCAAGTAACCGTGTTCTCTACAGGGTTTCTGTTAGGGTGGAGGACTGCATGGGGCATGAAAGACATTGATCCATTGTGCTGGCAGTGCTTGTGTCTTCTCCAACCACTTTGGGTAAAAAAAGTACTTTAGGGGTCATCATCTAGTGTTTTAGTTTATGTCTGAACGAGACTATAAACCTCACAGGATGGGAATTCTGTCTTTTGTGCTTTATGTTCTATAAAGTACCACATACATTTACACATCTCTATAAATTATAAGAATAAAAATAAGGGCCGATCCAACACATTCGTCCATTTAATATTTAGCAGATTTTAGTGGTGCCTCCACTATTTTATCCTCAGATATTTCACAGTGTTTGGAGTTTTTATGATGATCTCTCAGAGACAGACTTTAAAATTTGCCTTTTGGAGGAGAATCAATTCTGAGTGCTCCTTCTGGGCCCATTCTTCAGCCACTTGAAAGAATCGCAGCTGATTTACCTCACAGGCCTCCTTAAGGCCACTTTCTGTTGCATTAGTCACTTCCCTTCGGGTGACATCTAGCACTTTTCATTACTATGTATACTTTTCCAATTTTGCACAATGTGTAGGCAGCTCTTTTTAGATTAGTCTTCTTGAAACATTGATTTCATCATGCCATTTTCTTGCTTGAAGACTTGTGATGTTTCTAAAATTAAATCTCAACTTCTTGGCTTGGAATTCAAGATTTTCCATCAGCAGAGAAACGTATTGTAGTATCTTCCACTTGCAAAGCAAGCACATTAACAAACAAATAAACCAAAACTTCGTGTCACATTTCCTGTATCACTGCTTTGTCTCTTGTTTCTGTACAGCAAGGACTCTGGGGAAAGTTTTCTATGCTCAGCTTCTTACCTGCAAGTCACTCTTCAAAATCCCTGCAATCTGATCCTTGCCACTGTACTGAAACTGCTCTTTTCATATTTACCAACAATCTCCATGTTTCCAATTCCAGTGGCCACTTCTCTGTCTTTCTAAACTGACTTGTCACCTTTTTTTTTTTTTTTAGCACATTCTTTTGATTTTCTTTATGCCTATCTGACCGCTATTTCAACCTCCTTTGCTGCCTCCTTCCATTGACCTTAGAATGTTGAAGTGTTTTCAAACTTAGTCTGGAGTACTTGTCCCTTTTTTCACTATTTATATGTAGCATTTTGCTTAATCTCATTGCTTTAAATACCTTTTATAGGTCGACAACTATTTTTTATATTTCTAGATACTCCTCTGGCCTGCAGATTCCTATAACTGACTGTTTCATTTCAATATCTATTTATGTATTGTAACTTACACAGATTGCTTGCTTTCCCAAAATCCACTTCCCCACTACAACCTTGGTATTGTTTGTGAGTTGCAATGTGCATAGCTAAAAGCTACATTTTTTCAGACTCCCTTGCAGCTATAGGTTAACCATGAATGCCAACCAAAGACTTCTGGAGATTTTTGAGAATTGTTCAGCTTTCATTTAAACATATTTCCTTCTCTATTTTGTTTCTATTTTTAAAATCCTGCGTTAAATCTGGACCAGAAATTGATGATGGAACACATATTATATTCATGGAATGACTATGAGAATGAGTGCCATTTATGGTTTATGCTTGAACAGGAAAAAAAAGAGCCTTAAATAGCTCTATGAGCTCTGAACTTTTTAGTCTTCCTGATGTCTTTGTTATATAAGAGAAATAAACAGTTTATTGATTAGGCTCTTATTAGCAAGTTTCTACAGGTAGTTTCCATTGATGATATAAATATAAAACAGGCATAACAAATAACATATCTAATAAAGTACTTTTGATGTTTCTCAACATCTGACCAAGTCCTTTTTCGAACTGTCTTCATTTCAGTAAGAAATCGCATCACCCTCCAAACTGTGCAGTCAAAAGCCTACATGTCATCCTTGTTTTCTCCTCTTTCCCTCCTCTGTCGTCTTTCTCCACAATCACTAGCAAGTCCTACAGAACATTTCTAGGACATTTGCTTCTCTCACTTTGCTGCTGCCTTCCTGCTCCTCCCCTCTATCTTTGTAACAGGTCTCTCTTAACTGGTTTTTCTGCTTTGGTCCTTGTTCCTCTTTCCACAATCCATTCTCCTTGTGGCTACCAAAGTGATAATTTACAAATATAAATGACACAATTTAACTGGATTACCAGAAACCTTTGCCAGAACTGGAAATAATTCAGTGACTGTTGTAATTAAAAGAAAGGGAAGAAAAAGTCTAGTTTAACCTCTTCTGCTGGCTTTGTTGATTTCACCTACACCACTTTGCCCCTCTCCCTGTGGGCCTGCCATGTTGCCCTTTTTTCCATCTTTAAATGTGAACGTGAGCTACCTTTCTTCTCAGGACTTTCTATGTTCATGTGGTTTCCTGTGCCTGCTGTCTGCATGTTGATTCCCTCCTCATCCGTCAGGTCTCAGCTCAACACAGTCTCCCCAGAGGAGCTTCCCTCAGTAATCTGATGAAAGGAGACAGCATCCTTAGACTCAGAATGCCTCTCTATTTACCTCCAAGTCAAATCAAATCTGCCTCAAGGCTTCTCCTCTTTAAGAAGTCTTTCTTTGATTATCTTATTCCACAAAGATCTTTCTGTTTCTTCATGCCCGTAGGATTTCTCTGTGGCATATTTTCCAGAATATGACTACACTAGGCACAGTCTTGTGCTGCTCCCAGGTTGTTTTGGTATGTATGCTTCACTTTCCTTAGCAGAGTAGAAGCTGTCTGAACTTGGAAGGTTTTGAATTTCCTTTAATAACAGCAGTGTTTGGCTCTTGGAAGGGCTTAAAAATACATAAATAAATATATATATATATGTATAAATTTAGTAATTTTCAGATGTTCTGTAAATGATTCCTTTATAGTAATCATCTACTTTTGTCTTTACCCTTTAAGGCTTTCAGGAGAAATATTTCCCTTTTTGATTATGAAGAAAATCTCCTAATGCTTTAATTTTAATTTTGTTTCTGTGGATAAGATCAAGGGAGGTTCCTAGTATATTAGGAAATAAAGCGTGGTTTATAATAATTTTCTTTCAGTTGAATTCAGAACTGAAGTGAAGGTAATTAGGTATTGACTGACATTCCTTATTTCCGTAAATATACAAACATGCTGGTGGATAAGTCACAGCCTGAAATGTTATGGCAAACTTTAGCTTTTAAAAGTGTTATTTCAGTGTAGAAGAAAGGTACATTTGTTTCTATTCAGAATAATGCTATGGATCTTTTTTGGTGGGACCTGAAGTTCTGGTTCATTTTTTACAGAAGTGATTAATGATTATGGATTTGTGTAGATCTACCCATAGTTCTTTCCTAGTATCCTTGGCAACCAAAAATGATACATCTTTGAGAGACTTAATGGGGGCAATCAAGGGAGGTATTCTTGATGCAAAGCAAGCTGGTCCATTTACGTTCAAATTCCCACCTCAGTTCTCACTGGAACTTAGTCATCATCAGGCTGAATGAATCGGACCAGAAAATGAACAATTATTCTGTAAGGACATCATATCCCAATTTTTTTTGAGACTTGTAAAAGAAGCAATAACTTGGTTAAATTTAGTCAGAACTCACTAAATCCAGATCTAGCCAGCTTCTCTCAAATTTTCTCTTTCTTGGGTCAGTTAGACTAGCAATCCCACAAGTATTCAACCCTTTTTAGATCAATCATTGCTTTCAGAAAAGTTCGGCTGAAATTTAAATCAAATCCATAATGAAAGAGATGAATCTTTAATAATATGAAAGATCAAAACACAGAGAAATTTAAATTTATATTTAAATTGGGATTATCACAGAACATGCCTTCTCTGGTATAGTCACCATATTTTAAGGAGAGTATAAAGTTACTCATATGGTTACAAGGAGGATTTAATGAGCAATAATCTCAAAACAGATACGAAGGAAACATTAAGCAAATTTAATATTGCTCCTTACTAGTAAAAGTAAAGTCTTAACAACTTGAAAATTATGATGGGAATATGTATATGCTAAGTATTGTAAATCAATAAGAATTGTTCCAAAATGGTATCATGGTCGTATTTCATATGGGGAAGATATCTTTTTATTTTTAAAAATTCTAGTACTACATTTTAAGATTTTTATTTTGATTGCAGTTGGATGAGGAAGATAATTCTCTTTGGAATTCATCCACTGCTTTGGCATCTCTCTAATCCAGTGTATTCTGTGTGTCTAGGCAACATTCTGTGCATCTCAGTGGAAAGGTCATCTGCTGTTAATAGATCTTCGCCAAACTTCTGCTGGTGTTTACTGCTTAGGTAGTGGAAGACTAGCAGACAATGTATATGTATGTGCTGGTGTTGATAGCGTTCCACGAACAGATGGCACAATGATAAACTAAAAACATATGTACTGCATTGCAAACATTTCCTCCTGAGTGATTTGGCAGACTGACAATTATTAGACAAGAAAAGTGAGGGTGTTCAGAGCCTTAGGAAAAATTTAACTCTTGAAAAGAAGGGGCTAAGTTGGAGGTTATGTTCATTTTTAACTCTCAAAATCCAAAAATGAATTCTTCCAACTAAGAGATGTTATTTTTGAACTTGAACACGGGAGACTGATTGTTCATATCAGTTTGGGGTTCAGTATCTTCTATTATAAATGCTTGAAAGTCTCCTATGTGGAATTCTTTGAGGAGTTTGTGCAATGATTTATTTTAGGTGCTGTCTTGTCTCAGAAAACCCTGAGTATCTTAATTTGGGTTGCTTTTGGAGATTCCCAGAGTAGACTTTTCCTAAAAGGCCTCTCTGAAGTAAGCTCAAGAATCTAGAAAGACCTGGACCCTGAGTTTCAGTTTTCTGGCAAGGAAGGGACAGGTTCTGAAGAACAATTTCTCTGAACAAGCAACCAGAGCAGGGCAGTCGCCTGTGGGCTAACCTTGCTTCTGGTTCCTCCTAAGGTCTGGTTACCTGAAAACTACACCAATCAGTTAAGTTTCTTTATAAGGCATCCCTCTGGGAAGGCATTAAGCACTCTGTGACCTCCAATTCATCACTAATGTCCCATGGAGCAATGGCTGCCACCTCCCAGTGAGCTGGGTTTCCCTGCAGTGAGCCCCATTTGAAATTGAAGCTTGGGGATCTGTATTCTGGGCCTCACATAGAGCACAGTGTTGTTGCTGTGACATGGGCTTAAGAATAATCAGGGGTATAAGATGAAATTACCAAATAAATGAAATGATGACTAAGATGAAAGGGAGTGGGTCAAAAGCCACATGAGCAGATTCTCATGAGCCCTGCACTGAGGAGGATGGCACATTCTCATGCCCTGCCCTTACCACCTGCTTTGGTGTCCACAGCAGGTGGTAAGGGCAGGGCATGGTGCCAGGGACCACTTCTCAGAGGAGAGGAAAATAATGTTTCTAAACAATTATAGACATTATAGGCAGTTAAAAAGTTCCCACATACTCTGCCTTCCTTCTCCAGTTAGTTGTCCCTATTATTAACATATTGCTTTTGTATATTTACTATAATTAGTGAGCTCCTGTACTATATTTTTATTAACTAAAACCCATGATTTACATTAGAGCACAAACTTTATGTTGTAAAGTTGTATGAATTTTGCTAAATGCATAATGACATGTGTTGCAATTTGCATCATAAATGTCTCCCAAAAGCTCATGTGTTCAGAGGTCGGGTGTTGGAAGGTGACAGCTGAATGTCCTGTTTGGAGGTGGGCCTGGTTGGAGGAAGTAGATCACTGGGTGTGTGCCTTTGACAGGGATTTTTTTTTTCCTGGCCCTTGCTCTCTCTCTGCTTCCTGATTGCCAAGAGTTGAGTGGCTTTCCTCCACCATGCACTTCAGCCATGCTGTTTCTACCTTGGAACCAGCCACACAGGGACTGAAACCATTGAAACTGTGAGCCAAAAGAAACCTTTCATCCATTAAGTTGTGTATGTCAAATATTTTGTTGCAGCAACAGAAAGCTGACTAACAGAACATACCTGCACCACTGCAGTAACATACAGAATAGTTAATTTGCCCAATCTTCCCCCCATGTATCAATCTCTGGCAACCAGTGAGATTCTGTCCGTAAAATTTTGTCTGTTCTAGAATATCATAAAGTTGAAATCATATAACATGTAGCCTTTTCAGACAAGCCTCTTTCATTTAGCAAGACACATTTAGTTTTGTTTTGTGTCTTTTTGTGGCCTATTAGCTCATTTTTGTTTATCACTGAATAATTTTCTTTTGTCTGAATGTACCACAGTTTGTCCACTTACCTACTGGAGGTCAACTTTATTGCTTCCAATTTTTGGCAGTTATGAATAAAGCTGCTGTAAATAGCTGTGAGCAGGTTTTGTGGTCGTTTTGTGGGCACAAATTTTGGTTTTTTTTTTTTTACTTATTTGGGTAAATAAGTAATGCAATCATTGGATCATGATAAGAATATGTTTAGTTTTGTAAGAAATTGCCAAGTTGTCTTGCAAAGTAGCTACACCATTTTGCATCCTCTCCTACAATTGAAGAAGGGTTGCCACTGCTCCACACCCTTGCCAGGACTTGGGGTTGTCAGTGTTTTAGATTAGAACTATTCTTACAAGTATGTAGTGGTATCGCATTGTTTTTGTTTGCAAATTCCTAATAATATATGACATTGAGCACTTTTCATACACATATTTTGCATCTGTACATCTTCTTTGGTATGTTGTCTGTTCAGATATTTTACTTGCTTTTAAATTGTTTTGTCCACTTATTGCTGATTTTAAGATAGAAATCCTCTATCAGATATGTGTTCTGCAAATATTTTCTCTTAGAGAATACATTTCTCTCAGTCTGTGCCTTAATACTGTGTCTTTTGAAGTTTTTAACTTGGGAAAAATGACTTCTTTTATAAAGAGTTTTGAAATATGAGAGGTGCTGCAGTAGTTGTGGTGGCGTGGGAAGTAGAGAGGGAAGGAGAGAAGAATTTTAAAGGAGTATTGCAGTGACCTATATATTTCCTTTAACCTGCTTGGGAAACTCAGTGAAGAACTTGAATTAGTTTGAACCAGCTTTGGGTTGTTAGACCATTCTTCTCGAATGTGAGATTCTGAGTACCAGTTCTGTGTGGTCACAGTTTTTTTAGTCCCTGTGACCCTGAGTGGCTGGATCTAGGTATTAATTGGGTAGCATTTGTGAAGAACATACAGCAATTGGTGGGGTTGCTGTCAATGTTAATTTGTTTGTTCTATATAAGAACATCGTGGGTACATGTGGCTTGTTGCTCTGGCATGCCACCTCCGCTACCACCTGCTTTGAGACTGAAACGGAGCAGCTAGTCTTGCTGTCATTTTACAAAGCCAGTATGACAGCTTCACTCTTGGTATCATAATTTCCAGCGTCACATGTTCCACATACAAAATTGTGATTTGAAGTGCCTGAAAGGATTTGGCGCCATTAATTGCAATTATACTTTACTCAGAGGCTATACATTCTGTATTTGTGGTCACTAAGACAGAATCTTGATGGAAACCACTACTGTATTTTCTGTGATAAAAGGATTTTCTTTGCTAAGTAGGTGAGTAGATCAAACATGATAGCAAAGGATAAGATTTTCTCACTTTAGAAAATACAGTGCACACAGGACCATTGATTGATTTCAAATCTTGCCTTTTGCATGTACTGACCGAGAATCACCCCTATGAGCCTCTCAGTTTCCTCTTCTTAAAATGGGGTCAGTGACACCACTGTAACTTCCAGGTCGTGATGAGCAAGGCAGAGCACGTTGCCCTCTGACACTGTGACTGGGGCATAGAGGATTCTCAGCACAGGTCTTCCCACCCCTTCCCTTTGTATGACCAGGTATGCTGTCTTCCGAGCCCTCTGCTGGAACCATCTACTCACCATCCTTTGGGAGAAACCATTCGAGTTCCTGGCTCTGTAATTTTGTTTCTGTTATTCATTCCTTCTTGGGTGTACTTTGTTTTCTTTTTCATGTACCTCTTAATCACCTCGATATTTTCTAACAGCACTTCCTTTGCGGGGTCCTTCACAGTGTCTATTTGACATTAGCAGTTAGATGTTCACTTGTTTGATATTTTGATTATGAGTCACCTCTACATTTTAAAAACAGTTGCCCAAGGACTTTCCTTACTTTGCTATGTTTTGCTAATTCTATTTGGATTTCTTTGCAAATTTTTTCATTTCTTTTAAAATATTTTTAATTCTTATAGAGTTTCTTAGAAAAAAGAACAGGTTACATAAACTGTAATACATCCAAAAAGATATTTATGAATTTTTAATATCATAGGAGAGTACTTTTTTGCCATTTTAAAGTAAATTGGTGTCCCTGAGTTCGATCCCCAGCACCAAAAAAAAAAAAAAGTAAATTGGTGTATGCAAAATTATTCACCTAAAACTACTCATAACCAACAAAATAAGGTCCAGGCAAGAGCATGTTACTTTTTGGAACTCACAACATTATCATTCTCTTCTGATTTTATTTGTAGAAAGAGGATGGTTTTGGTCCGAAGTGCTCTGTGTAGGTAGCTACTTGGTGTGAAAAACAAATTCTGCTTATTACCACTAGGGGCCACTGTGGTTCTTCAGTTATTTTTTTCACACACCATCCCTGTTAGTACAGGGAAAAAACATTCTGTCATGGTTATTATTTTTAGCAAAGTTAAGAGAAATGTTAAAATGATGGCCTCCCTTTTTAAATACAAAGAAACATTTTCCACAGCAATTGTACTTCTTTTCAGATTTTGTATTCCAGGCCATAACTATCAGAAACATTTCTATTTTACATTGGTGCCTCAAATTTAATTTATTAGTGTGAAACATTATCACTATACCATTTATTCTGCCATTAAAATAGAATTGCACCCATGCTTTCTGTGGTGTGAGAGTAATGAAAGACTCACCCTTTCTATTTCTCGTTCAGCTCCCTCTCTCCTCTCTCTCTCTCTCTCTCTCTCTCTCATTGCTTCCCAGCAGCCTTCTGGAAAAAAACTCTTTAAAATTAATTAATTACATATGAGATGTGCACATATAGGGACTGTTTCTATGGTCAATGCAGGAGATCTAACAAACTCTGATACTGCTGTGTCTTTAAAAAGAATATCTCCCTGATAAATTTAGCAGGGACATAGACTATATTTTTCTGTTTGAAAAATGATCAAATATTAAGAATTAGAAAAGGGAAATATACCCCCAAATATTAATAGGATGCATGCTGATTATAATGTCCAAAATATCTAAGTAATATGATAATCAAGGTCCTTAGTTTTTCTCCTGGAGTCTTAAATTCATTTCACTATAAACCAAGAAGCTTTAAATTTTGTATTGCTTTGAAAATCTCATCTTTTTCTCTCATCCTGTTTTTACTATTTGCAGCCTTGAAAAATGGTGTCCCAGTCACCTCACAAGATCATATTTATTTCTCATAGCTTGGGTCATTTAGTGCTTGGCATATTCCTATTCCTATAACATTATTGCTAAATTCACAGAAATTTCCTCGCTTCAAACCATCTCTCAGTGAATTTCAGAACTGATTGTCCATTACTTATTATGGACCCTAAATTTAGCAGGATTGGAGGGATTAAGGGATGTGTTACATCCTGGAAACCACTGACAACTTCAGTGGTCTACAAAATGCTTTGAAAATCTACATGGTTTTTGTTCCTATCTTCTGCCTAAAATACACAGCCCCATTTTCCTAACTTTGCTGAAAGTACCCGGCCTAGGCAGGAAGCAGTAGGCAGGGCTGACCTCAGAGGGAATTCTGTTGTGCTTAGAACCTTTTTTCTCTCTGTTAATTGCATTTCCTGTGAACCTATTTTGCATCCCTGTTTTGGGACTCCACTTTCACAACTGAGTCTCTGTAAAGGAGGATGATTAATGATTGTGTTGACACAATTAACAAAAGATAACTGGCGTTTCTCTTTCCCTCTCTCTCTCTCTCTTTCTCTCTCTGTATTACTTTTCTAGAGTCAGTGGTTTCCAAGAGAGCAGATTTAATATAGGACAATTACAAGTTACATCATTCACACACAATCCAAATGCAGGAAGCATGCAGAACATCTGTTTATGCACTGGAGACCTGAAAGATCCAGTCAAGGGCTGGGAGCCCACGGTGATGTCCCACGCACATCCATCTCTGCACTAAAATGCAGAAGATATCTATACTGGAACCAGGATACGATGCTCACAGCAGAGATGAAGACCGGAGCTCCCCTGAAGTGAACAGCAGCCGTCTTTATGACCGCAAGGCCCGGAGCTCCTTCCATGATAACAGCCCAGTTCATTCAGGGGAACCAACTGCAATACAGCTTCTCCTGGGAAACAGCCGGCTCCTACCTTCTGCTCCCGTTTATATTGTGTCAGCTGCAGTCCTCAGGTGGATCGTCTATGTCCAAAACCACACCAGCTTGTCCAGCTGGGTGCTCCTGCTTAAGTTGACCACAATAAGTCCACCACGTACTTACTCTTTCTTTGTTTCTTTCTTTCCTTCCTTCCTTCCTTCCTTCCTTCCTTCCTTCCTTCCTTCCTTCCTTCTTTCTTTCTTTCTTTCTTTCTTTCTTTCTTTCTTTCTTTCTTTCATCTTTCTTTCTTTCTTTCTTCATTTGAAAAGCACTGACTTTAATTTTTTTCCCCATTTAAAGGATATGTTCATCTTTCTATCTGTAATCCAGAATCTTCCATAGATATTTAGAAATACTTCCTTGGGACTTTCCCAGTTGTGGTTTCTATCACTGAATCTAGAAACTTTTAAATGGCATACTTGGAAATTCACATTTTTGGCAAAGGAGAATCATGTCAATGTAGTTTTGGAGTAAGAAAAGTCTGAATTTGAGCCCTGGTTCACTACTTATTACTGTGTAACTTTCAAGCTCTACAATCTCAAATTAATTTTGGGATCTTATTGTGTAAAGTGAGGACACTAACAAATAGGAAGTATGCCAATGTATAGAAAATGAATAGTGTGGTGTCTTGCACATGACAGGCCCTCAACATGTGACAGGACTTTTTATTATTGGTAGTAGCGGTAACAGCAGCATCTGTTCATGTGACTGACATGCTACTGCTGTGCAGGGACATGTGATTGGGAAACTGTGTCCCCTGAAGAAAGCCAGCTCCTGAAGACAATGTGTGATGCAGTTAATACAGTTGATAGATTCAGTGATTATTGGCATAGATGTAGGTTTTGGGTTTGCAGTGGCCTGCAAGGAGAAATCTCTGTTCTCAGAGAGTTGATGTTCTAGTGAGGAGAGAAAGATGATATTCAAGAGTGGAGACAAGGCAAATCCCATCCATTTCCTTTCAGATAGCAGGAATTGTCCGGTAGGAAACACAACAGCCTAAGGGGTCAAGTGCCTGGGGGTGCAGGGCTAGTTTAGATTGGGTGGTCAGGAAGGCCTCTTTGAACTGAAATCTCATGACGGAATGAAGCCAATCAAGTAAAGCCTGGGAGTGAGAGGACCAAGACAGCAAAGTGCAAGGCCCCGAGAGGAAGCAGCTTGTCATGTTAAAGGAAGAGACGGTTGGCAAGGTTGAGCCAAGGTCAGGCCATGCAGGGCCTCAAAGGCCAGAGTGAGGTGTGTGAGGATATACATCTAAGGAAAAAAGAGTCACATCTGAAGTGGTGGTGAAGAGAAGAGGAGGGAAGGAAGGAGGGGAGAGAGAGAGAGAGGGAGGGAGAGAGAGAGAGAGAAAGTTATTTTAGGCAATGTGCCTGTGGCTTCCTGTATTGTGAGGGGAGCTCACCAGTGTGCTCTTCTCTGTCTTATTGGTAAGTCATGGTACAAATGAACTTCCCTTCCCTCTCCTCCCCTGTCCTCCGCTCCCCTTCCCTACCTTACCCTACCCTGCTTCAACTGTGTTCCTCAGACTCTACTCCTGTCAAGCCCTTCTCTGCCTGCTGTGGTCAGGCTTTCATCTCAGCCCGCACAGTAGCTGCTAACTGCTCTGCTGGATTATCTTTATTCTGTTTCCATCCAGTACGCATGTTGCATTAACATCACACTCTTCTCCAAAGCCCAGGTCAGGAGAGTCACTTTCTATCACCACACCTCCTAATGGCTCCATTTAGTCAGATGAGCAAATCCTGAAATCTCTGTTCTGGAATTGTCTATGCTTCACAGGATTTCTCAGTCATAACTCTCACTGTTAGATTCCTATTCGTTCAGTTTAATAGAACGACGCCTAATACCATAATGATTCTATGAGGTTTTCCTTGTCCCCAACCCTTTTCTCTCTGATGGGATGTCCTCTACTTCAAACCTACTTGTTGTTCCGAGTCCACCTCATATGTCAGCATCTTCATGAACTGAGATGGACCTGGATGGACTCTGAGAGGACCCTTTATGAACTGGACGGGCTCCGAGAGGACCCTTCATGAACTGGATGGACTCTGAGAGGACTCTTGCCTCTGTCCTGGCTTGGGCCTCTCCCGTAGAGCTCATCTTCTATCTTCAGGTTCAGTTACTTGTGCTCCCAGCACAGTGTCCCATCCTCCAGACCCCTCCGGATCTGGAACTAATGCTCATTCAGGCTGGCTTCTTTCATGGGTCCAGCCACTACCTGGCACATTCTTTTTTTCACCAGAATGAACTAAATTGGCACGGGAAGTAAAGGAATAAATGGTAAGTATCAGGTAGATGCTACCCATGGGAGCGGACCAAAAAAAAAAAAAGTAAGAAAAACAAGCAGACACCTCTCACTGGGGTGGTCGGTGGAGGTGTTCTTGTGGGGCTGGTGAGGCAGAGGTGATCCCGGGGAAAAGCATAATTGGCCCACCTGGGGCCTAGTCTGAGTCAGTGCAGGCAGGTGAGCATAGGTTTCCACTGTACGGAACTGGGGTAAAATCCAATCTCTGTTATTTAGTAGTTTGATCTTATTAACTTATTAATCAGGAGATTATTAAGGGGATTAAAGAACATAGCATATGTGAATTAGCTAATATTAGCTAACTTTGATCGAAGATTACACTTAGCTCCTCTAATCCTCATAATGACTCAGGGGGCTAATCCTCCTTCCTCTCTGCCTTAGTGTGCTGTGAGACAATGCAGGCACGGCCTGCCTTGGGCCTCTCTGGTGGGAAGCGGTCAGCACGTGACTGCAATTACTTTCTTACTGATATTATTAAAAGTCAGCTAGGAATGTCACCTTAGAAGACTGACCAGCGTTTTCCCTCCACAGTACGGTGAAGTGACAGTGAATGCTGAGATCAGAGTGAATGTGTGTGTATAGGTGCTCTCAGTGGGGGAGGGGGTGAGTTTGAATTTTTGGTCTCTTAAACATCTTAGTCATTGAATGTGCTACAAAACGACTCAACCCACCATTTCTGTGCTGGCTAGTCTCATCCTTTCTTGACAATGCAAGGAACATGTGGTTGGACGGATTGGTGTTTATTGCTTTTGCAATAAGAAACTGTTGGTTATTAGAGAATCAGTTAAATCAAAATGAAGTGGACATTCTGTTTTGGGAGAAAATATGCAAGTTGTATTGGTCCCTAGGGCTACTGCAAACTTTCCAGAGCTGAGACTCTTGATGGACCTCAGCAAACTCCACAGCTCTCCTTTGAAAAATGAGTTTTGTCACCTTATGAACAGGTGGTTTCTAACTTCTAATTATGCAACATAAAATAAAAACCCAGTGGCTGCTACATATCCGTGTGGCTTCTTGTCACAATTACACTGGATCAAATTATTTTGTTTACGCCTGGAGAAAAATGAAAATGTAGACAACTTACTTTGTTCTAGATATAAGTAATGTGACACATTAAAGTTTCTTAAAACATGAAAATAGACACAAATATATATATATATATATATTAGAAAGGAGAATTCATATGTATGTTTAAAGTAAAAAAAACCCAAAATTTTAAATTAAAACTTGGACTTCATTCTGTTTTACTGTGTTCTCCCAGGCCCTGGGGGGTTGAGTTTGATCTTTTCTTTCCTCTTAAGTGAACTATTTTAGAAATACTAGGTTTAGGTGTTAAGAGATCATTAACTATTAGCTCCTTAGCATATCAGTTTAACGGTAGAGCAGGAATAGTGAGGCACAGAAAATGGGCGGGAGCAAGGGGACTGGTCGGTACTGAGAAGCAAGAGGACTTCCCTCAGCATTCGCAGCTGCTGGAACTGAGGAGCAGCTGGGGATTTTGAGGAAAGAGGGTCACTGAGGAAGTGGCCAGGATGCAAGACTTGCTCTGCAGTTTGGCCATGTACTGATCATAGTACACTTTACCCAGGGCCGGTCTTCACACAACTGCAGAGGGGGCGGACCTCAGTTTCCTCTCCCTTCACTCTTCTCTCCTGCCTTCTCACAATGTCCACTTCCCACCACCGCGATCTCATGAGGCTGCTTGCTCCAAGATCAGGTCCCTGATGTAGGCCCTTGCTTAGACAGATTCTTAAGGGATCTTAGAGATCACCTTGTTTTCTACATGTCGTCAAACTAAGCCAACGGGGCCAGCTTCATGGGGCTGTGGCCTGTGCAGCTGTGTAGGGTCCCACATATAGAAGGGCCCCCCATGTTTGGTGGGAACGCTCTACTGTCACCATCTTGAAATTCTTGACTTTTGAACAAAGAACTCCACATTTTCATTTTTTACTGGATCCCACAAATTATGTTGCCAGTCCTACAAACCATATTGATATGCTTGTGACTTAATTAATCATGAGACTATTTGATTTGAAAAAGGAGTCTTAAGAAGTGTGGAAATGATAGGTGATGGAGAATATGCTAGCTCTCGAAAGGCCAGCAGGAGAGAGAATTTGGCGGGCGGGGAGCAGGAGCTTCTCTGGGAATTGTTGACACTCTGTATATACTGTGGATTTGTCCCACTTGGAGGTTACACCAACCCTATCTTTAAAAAGTAATTTATTCCTTCTCTATTCTGAATTTCCATATTCCCTCTTAAAACCCATCCCCTTTTATTCTATTCTCACTGCAGTTGCTGACAACTAGCCATTATCTTCTTTATATTTAGGGGCCATCTTAGTCACCCCTCAACACTTTTCCAGGCTAAGAAATCCTTATTCTTTTTTCTTTATCCATCAGCTTGAATGCCTTTTTTTTTTTTTAAATTGATGCTTCCTCAAAGAACAGCTTATTCAGGTAGCATTGTTAAAATCAGAGCACAATTAATTTCACATCTAGCTACAATATTGCCAAAGAAAGGAACAGACAAGACAGAGAAGGCACCGGTGAAAATCGCTTTTTCAAATTAAGCTAAAATTAGCTAAACATTTTGTAATTACAAAGTAATTTGAAAATCAAGCAGTTAGACTAAAACATTGATCAGGAAAAGGTTGATGGGAAGGGAAAGAACAGAAAAATTCATTGAAAACAACCTCCCTTACAGACCAGAGGGAGTTTTTGAGAGGAAGATTGCTACTAATAGAAATACCAAAGCCCATTATTTAGGCAAAGGCTTTGAGAAGAGAAAATGTGGCCTCACAAAGGCAAGAGGACTGAGTTCTACTCACTGAAGTCTATACCTGTGCCTGTATATAAAACATTTCCATACACAGATCCACAAGGAGAAGTGGAGACCTATTATGTTATATGTTCCAATTACAGTGTTCAAATATGGAATACAAACAGGCAAGATGATTAGGTAAACAAAAGAGGTAAGATCCACAAAGCAGTAACAGAAGGAATAGGGACTTGATTCAGTACAATGTTATGTATTGCTCCAGTAATTCATTTCAGACAGATACCATTTAATTTCCATGAAATAGCAGCCTGGATACATTCAGGTAGATGCTTCACAAGGCCTTTATTTTTTTTTTCCTTGAAGAATAGTTACATTTGTATGTATCTCAGAGGTTGATTGTCCAGTATCAAGTTAGCAGAAAGAAGGGGCTGTACTCAAAGTGGACAATCAGCCCCTCACAGAGATGGCTGCGGGGGGACCCTGTGTCTGGTGAGGGGACCTTGCACTTGCTGGGGTGAGAGGTATGAACTTTATAGCTTGAAACATCCTTCTGGTCCACTCATGGGCAAGCCATCTAATTTTTCTGTTTCTCTTTTTTATTGGAATACAAAAAGCACTGAAAATGCTAACCTATCTGAGCATTATCATCATGAAAATAAAATGAGTTAACAAATGAGAAAATGCATTGAAAAGTTCTAACATATTATTTTCTTGCATTTAAAAAAGTCCATCACTAACATGAAAATTAAAGAAAAAAATTGACCACTTTATTGGTAAAATGGGCATTTCCTGTGACAGGGTGCTCTGTGCTGTGAGAGAGAAGGGGAACTAGGATGGTGTTTGCCTTCAGGGGCCTTAAAGACAAGTTGAGGAACAAAAATAATATTGATAGTGGTAAATTTCGACATTTTATATGCCTGAAAATTTGACCGACAATGCATATTCAGGAATGATGTATCACAAGCTCTGCCGTTAGATGGCCTGGGTTTGATTCCTAGATTACAGATAAGGAAGTTGAGGCTTAGAATAACAAATATCTCATCTCGGTTTGCTTATCCATTGGCTGAGCTTACGTGTAGCTATGCAGATGAACTGGAACAACATACATAAAGCTAATGGTGGGCATATATCCTCCGTGTGTGTAAAGTATTGTCCATCATATACATCTCCCAAAATTTTCTGACTTTACAGGGTTCTCCACATGCCCTGCCCCTTCCTCTTTTGCTGAAGGTCAATCTTAGAGGACTATTGCTCCTTGGTACTCTTTTTGGGAAATACATGCATGGTTATAGGCAAGAAGTACATTAGAAATTTAGAGCATGGAGTGAACACTTAGGATTTGTGTTATTATAGAAATCTTCATGGAGATGGTGGTACTTGAACTGGTGATTTAAAAAGTATAAGATTTGGCCAGGTCAAAAGAATGCCAGAAACTGGGCTGGGGTTGGGGTGGGGGTTGGAATCTAGAGAGTAGACTAAGGAGAATGGGACATGCTGCTGGGAAAGACAGGATCAAAAAAGGGCTGAATTCCTGGATAAGGCACATGGATTTTACCTCATGGATGGAGAAAGCCATTGGTGGTATTTTTGAAAGAATAGTCTGGTTTTTATATGCAAAGTGAGTGAATATTAAAAGATGTTGAAAGTGCTTGGAGATAGGAACATTGGATGGGAGGTTATTGAATGAGATTCAGTGGTTAGAGTGAATTGGTGGAGTGAAGCTGTAAACCAGGAGAGATGTGGGTAGGGGTCATGAAGGAAGAAGCAAGACTAATTGGTGGTTGAATCTAGAACTTGAGAGGAAAGGCAATAACGATTCTGAGTTTTAACATTGTGCTAAAACTCCTCCGGTGTACTGGAGGTGTGACGACTTTAGGAATCATGTCCCTTAACATTGCTTTATTCTTTCAGTGATTCATTTAACATGTATTTTCTGAGGTTTTACTATGTTCAGGACACTGTTTAGATGTGGAGATTGTTAGGAAGAAGTGAAAAAGTTTCTTTCCTCCAAGAGTTCACAAATTTGTTTCTGTTTGCTGTACTGATAATTTTGTGCCTTGTGTCATAATGTGGGCACACAAACATACACACAAAAAAATGGATGAAAGTGAGCCAGGAAGGCTTGATGGAGGACATAGCATTTGAGCAGAATCTTGCCCATGGTTAAGAATTCAGTAGGGGACTGGAAAACCTACTTTAGAAATAAAGAAGTCTGGCAGTAAATTGGTGGAGTTCGGGAGTGCGTGAATTCTATTCCAGATTGACGAGGTACGAGTGATTTGGAACACCAAAGGAGAAGTGTCTAGCTGGAAAGAAGGAACTTCAATTTTGGAGACCAGTCAGTGCTGCAGATCAAGATGACTCTATGGGAATCTGTGAGTGTGTCACATGAATGAGAAATTTAAGGGAGATGACTGAATCACGGGGTTTTAAAGTTGGAAGGAGCTCTTGACCTTTCTGGTCTAAACTTCTCATCTGGCAATCAGGTTTACAACGGATCATCTCAAAGGCTAACTGGCCATAACTTAGCCGTTTCTGCCAGAGATCTCCTTACATCATAGTGTATATAGCTCATTGTGTTGCTAAACCACTCCAATACGAATTTGAACTTAGGTTAGCTGTAAGGTATTGCAGGGGTTATAACAAGCAATAACTTGATTTAGGGGCTGTTGATTAAAAGAAGATTCAGAAAACCTTGTCTCCTATAAGACAAAATGCACATTCTTTTCCAGATCTTCCTTTTTTAGAAGGAGGATGTTGCCCTTATTCTTCATGCAAGAGGTGACAGCATTTGCAGACTTTCCTCATCCTGATCTGTTCATTCATTCAGATATTATGTTTTGAAGGCTTTGTTCTCTGGAGAGAAGAACAGGCATCAAAGCTTAAAATTTAGGGAGCAGGAGTGAGTATATGTGCAAGGAAATCATTGACCTGGTGTCTCCCAGTTCCCACGCTCAGGGTCCTGCCTGGTGGAGTGTCAGCCTGCACTCCCAGATTTCATGTGCATGATCCAGGGAGCAGAAAGGAGGTGGGGAGGAAGCGGAAGGTAGGGAAGGCTGGAAACTAAGGCGAATGCTCACAGAAACCTGAGGGAATCAGTCTAACCCTGAGAGAGAGGCTGCGATGAGGCAGGTAGGCTCAAGAGAATCAGAAGTGGGTACAAGAGGTATTGATGGGCTCTGAATGGGCTCTAGTTTCTCCTCATTCCTCTCAAGAGCTGGTGCTCGAAATCAATTAGGTTCTTCTTCTCTGTCCAGAGAGGATTCTGGAACAGATAGGAAGGGAAAATTGAGTATTAAAATAAATTAAAATTAATGTATCACAAATACTGACACATTTCCCTCTCCATTCTCGAAATATTACTGCCACTAGGGCAGTTCATCAGTGAGCCCTGAGGATTTGGCAGACACTGTGCTAGGACCTGATAAGTGTGGTGTCATCTTGACTCTAAGAGGGCTCAGCTTAGTCGAGGAAGCGGAAAATGTAAACAGATAATGATAAGAAAGTGGTGTAGCTACAAGAAAGATGCCTGGAGGAGGGTCTACAGAGGAGTGTAATTTATAGTGATCAGGGAAACCTTCAGAAAGGATTTGCAGCCTACAGAGGATTTTGAGGTGGGCTGGTTCTTTCTCACATGTGCCCAGACAGAGAGGTAGAGTGCACGCAGGATCCACTGCTCCCACACTGAGGCACAATCTGAATCGCCAGCAAATTGAACAGTGCTTAGATTCCTGACTTCAAGTCAGCTGTGAAACCACTAGGCACTTCTTATGTGGAAGGCTGCATTCAGTGCATTTCATTTTAAACAAATACTCCTAGCTTTAAAATTGCAGCCTCTTACTTACGTGTGTATTTGACTATTTTAAGCCACTGTTCCATCTCTTAGGAATCATGTCTTTCCCATACGAATCACTATTTCATATTTTTTTTGTGTACTAAAAGAGACCTTGATTGCAAAAGGTTAAATTGAAAATGAAGTAGAATATTTTTCCTTCTTCTTCCCTTGGCAAGAACACTGCAGAGCCTTTGTAAACAAAAGCCAAAATACACAGTCTAGGAGTGGTTTCAGCTGAAAACAAATCTATATTTTTTAAACATGGTGAATTGAAGAATAGTTCAGGAAAAATGAGGAGCAGGTGGCTGCCACAGCCTGCGGGGCAGAAGGCCTGGTATAAAGACAGAAAGCGCTGCCTACTCGGTGCACTGGGCATGTCACCTGAGCTCATGTACTACTTTAGCCTGTGGACAGGGGGCTGCTCAGAGCCTCTGTGGCCTCTGTCCCTCAGGCCCAGACCTCCCAACTAACATATGGGAAGGATTTAGAGACAAGGGAAAAGCCCAGAAATCAGATGCCGAGAGAAATTATGTAGCTAACAGCTGGAATTCATGAAGCTCCATATTAAATGAAGGATTGATAGCAAGAAATCTGAAACACCCTTTCCCCAAAGAGAGACAAATTAATAGCTTGAGGACAGAAAAAAAAGGCTTCCCAAGATTTTTGGCTTCGCTGTAAATGTAACTTCAATGTTTATTTTTTTTTATAGGGGACATCCACGGTTATATTTGTTATAAAATTGAAATTATTGAATTTAAGAATGATATGGTGATATGCATTAACTAAGTGGCAGAAAATCGATCTAAAATTGGACTGTGTGCTCATTTGACTGTCAAGTCTTTCTTATTTAGGCATGTTAAATATCAAATGGGAATAATTATTAATGAAGTTTTTCACCTAGGTTTTCTTTAGATCTTTCCCTACATCCCAAGAAATAAATATTTTATAACCTCCCTTTGCTTATGATGAAATGGACACTCAAAGAGATTTATTTGTTCATATCACACAGTGGAAGGCCAGAACTGATACTCTGCTCCTCTGCTCCCAACATGCCTAAGTGTATCCACTGCATTTGGATTCCTAAGCCTGGGTGACCTTCCAAATTAGTGCTGGTGCTTTTAACATTTACTGATTTGTTGCACTAGGCTGTAGAATCTGTATGATTATTATAAAACTATGTTAAGTGATTCTGATGATCAACTTGGTTTAGGACCTTCCCTATTAAGATAGATGAAACATCATCTTTCACCAATCAGTACAAATTCTTCATTACCCTGGAGATATAGGCAAGTAGATAGTTCAAAAAACAGCAGAGCTACACCTGGGAAACATTAGAAACCACTCAACCATGCAGCCTGTAACAATTTAGGATTAGCTGCTTTGGTTTGATTGCTAGCATCTGGAAGTGTATGGGGAAGCTAGGTCATAACAGCATAAGGTAACATTTTCCAGCCATTTCCCAGGCAATTGATATACCCGTGAAAGTGCTGGGATACATCAGGCAGTTGCCAGTGTGAAAGATGTAGAGCCACAGGTTAGGAACACTTGGACATACAGTCCCGTGTTGCTTAATGGTGGGGTCATGTTCTGAGATATATGTTCTAAGGCAGTTTTGTTGTGCAAACGTCGTAGAGTGTACTTAAACTAAGATGGTTATGCTGTCATTAGGTGATACAGTCCTGTGAGACGACTATCACATATGCTGTCTGCTATTGACCAAAACATCTTTATGTGGCGCATGACTGTGCCTCCACCGGCAAACAGCTCCAAACCAAAATCAGCCTAATAGACTATCATCAAACACAACGTGCTTAATATTTGAGTTTCTGGATGTGTTGAGAAGTGAGTGAATATGGAAAATAGCCAAGTGCTATCTGAGAGTAGCCAAGGTAATTCTTCTTTGATGTCTGAGACACAAGGAGATGATTTATATGCTTTGATGTTTGGGAGGACATGTTTTGAATCCCAGCTGTATCACTCAGTGACCTTGGGCAAGCTACTTGTCTCCTTGGAGCTTCACTTTCTTCACATACTTATGAAGGGTAATGTTACTTTCATCATAGAATATTGAGAGGCTTAAAGAAAATAATGCATGTAAAGTGATGAGTCCAGTTCCTGTAAATAGCAAGCATCATGTTAGTTGTAGTGTGATTTCTGTCTCTCACATCCAAATGATCTTAAAATTTAATCAGCAAAAGCTATAAAAGCCTTAATGTCATCCAGGTTTCAAACACATGAAAATTTACTTTAGTAAAAAGCAAGGGGAGTACATAATACATGAGGTCCTACCTTAATCAAGTCTTGCTGCCAAGGAGCAGCTTGTGGCCAGGGCAAGCATTTGAACATCAGAAACGCTCTACAGTAGGGTGAAAGGACAATGTGCCCAAGAATTTTGAAACCAGAAGAATAAAAGTGCCCTCTGCACCAGCAGGGTAGGACAAAGACATGAAAGTCACTTTTGAATTTGACTTTAAATGGAGTCAGCAAGACTAGACTGTAACCTGATTAACTATATTAACATATCTAAAGGGAGAACTTATCATTCAGAACTGTAGTTGGCCAGTAATGGAAGAGCAGAAAGTAGCAAGTCAGTGGTAAATGTTGGCAAATGTCCTTCTAGAACTATTGTGGGGAGAAGTGGCCTCTGCTAATGGACTTTGAATGCTTCTTATCCATTGGCAAGACCATCCACTGCAGTGAGATGTCTCTCTCAGGCCATCTGAGCCTAGTGCCATTACATATATAAAGCATATGATTAATTTATTATGTATGGACTCTATAATTTTTTGTAATATTATGATTACAAGTTAGCTCCCTATGTAGCTTACTTTTAGAGAAAAAAGTGCACATCAGACTGACGATGTTAACATTAGACCCTCTTCTCCACTTAGGAGTTCCTTTGCTTCCTCTTAGAGGCCACTGAGGGGTGCAGAAGGAATAGAGATGGGTGAGAGGGTTTATCTCTCCTCTTCCCACTAGGGCAATTGTTTCAATTTTATACAGTGGGTATCAGTGGAAGATTCTGTCTAAATTAGTGCTTCACATTGACTTATATTTGTATTAAAATCTAGTTGACCCGTAATTCTCAACAGTTATAATTTAGATTTATATAGTTTGAGGTTCAGAAATGAATTATACTTAACCCATTGCTAAAGCAGATGTGTGCATGAGCCACCAAACACGCGATCTTAAAATAACATCAGTTGGCGTTTTGGCTCTCTGAGCAGCACCACGGAGGCAGGCCAGAATGAGCAGCTTACGAAAGGTAGCAAAATGGGAGCCAAGAAGACAGTGGTTGATCCCTTTTCTAAAAAAGGAGGGTATGAAGTGAAGGCCCTGACTGTCAATATAAGACATATTGGAAAAACACTGGTCACCAGAACTCAAGGATTCAGAATTGCATCTGATGCGTTTGAAGTGAGCTTTGCTAATCTGCAAAGTGATAAAGTTGCCTTTAGAAAATTCAGGCTAATTAATGATATTCAGGGATAAAAGTGCCTAACTTCCATGGCATGGATCTCACCTGTGACAAAATGTGTTCTGTGGTCAAAAAGTGGCAGACCATGATCAAAGCTCATGTTGATGTCAAGACTCTTAATGGTTGTTTGCTTCATTTGTTCTGTGTTGGTTTTACTAAAAAACACGATGATATGATATGGAAAACCTCTAATGCTCAGCACCAGCAGGTCTGCCAAATCCAGAAGAAGATGACGGAAATCATGACCTGAGAGGTGCAGACAAATGACTTGCAGGAAGCGGTCAATAAATTGATTCCAGACGGTATTGGGAAAGACATAGAAAAGGCCGGCCAATCTATTTATCCTCTTCACGATGTCTTTGTTAGAAAAGTAAAAATGCTGAAGAAGTCCAAAATTGAAATGGGGAAGCTTGTGGTGCTTCCTGGTGAAGGTAGTAGTTCTGGAAAAGCTACCGAGGAAGAAACTGGTGCTAGAGTTGAATGAGCTGATGGGTACGAACCACCAGTCCAAGAGCCTGTTGAAAATCCAGATTTTTAACAGTAATAAGTAAAATCCTATTTCTGACAGAAACAACATCAGTCGAATCATTTCTTTTACATATGTAGATATTCACACAGATACATGCACGTGCGCACACACACACTCACACACTCACGATTGGCATGAAAAGAAGAGGTAGATGAGTTCTTACTTTACCAAATGTACTGAGAGTCATTTCTTTAACAAAGGATTTCAAGGCTGAAAATGATTGAAATAGCTAGACTAGTTGATTTCTGATACTCTCTTTTTGCTGTGACGTTTTATTTCTAAGATTCTGCTTTTGACCCTTGCCGAGCATCTTTTGATTATATAAGGACACAAACATACTGGGTTATGTCTCTCTTCTGTTCTTTTCTGTGGTTACTTCTACATTCATTCTGCACCCCAGTGATTCTCAGCTGCCAGTGTGTCCTTGAATTACTTGTAGAGCACACGGAAAACTCGGTAGGGTTGGCTACACCCCACATCTCTTATCAGAGTCTTCATGAATTGGGCCTCAGGCTTGAGTATTTTGACAAAGCTCTGTAGTTGATTTTCATGCTCGCTAAAAGCTGAGAACCACAATTCTACCCTCTTCTGTGTTTGTTAAGAATTGGAAAAGTGGGGAGAAGTATTCCTAATACTGGGAATGCTCGGAGACACAATGATAGAATCAGGGCCCGAGACCTGGCATAATAGGAAAACAAATAGAAAAGCCCATTAGGTTAAACATGAACATACTATACATTATGGTGACAGCTGCAAGGAGCAATTTAGTAAGCAGAAGAATTGGGTATTTGGTTACATGTATATATAGGTGTCATAGTTCTTAAAATCAGAAAACCAAGGCTCAGGTAATTCAAGGAAGTTGTCTACAGGAAAATAACCGCTAAGTGGGAGAGCCAGGATTTGAACCCAGATCTTCTGAATCGATGCTTATTATGATCTTTTCACATTGCTTGTGGTGGAGCAAGGTCATATAGACACACGACCCGATGGTTAGAGCACACGCCATGGGTTGAGATCCGAACCTGGCTGCAGTGTACCTGAACGGCAGTGATGCCTGGTTGCTATTTTATAACCTAGGGCTCATTGCAAGAAATATTACCCAGTTTCCAGGCTTAGACTGGAGAGATGTGGCTCACAGACAGCTGTTTTTATAAGGCATATAAAAAGTTTCAGGGAGAAGCTGCTGAGTGAAGGAATTAAAGTATGTTTGAAGTGGGGTTTGAGCGTGAATCCTAGCTTCTTTGATTTCAAAATCCATAGTCTTTTTTATAAGAATTCCTAAGAGAGGGAATCTAAAGTAATTATGTTTTTTTCTAGAGATGTCTTACCCAATCACTGCCAAAATTTGTTTGCCTCTTCTAAACAATGATGGATCCCTCTTAATAACATGTGAAGAATTAGGCAGAGGGCGCCTGGTAAATCACTAAGACAGATACAGTATGTGTACAGAGGGAGGATGGAGTAGTGCAGAGGGAATGCAGTTTACTTTATGGCAAGTAGAAGTGGCAGGGAAGCCTTCAGAGGCATGTTCAGAAAGAGTCCTGAAAAGAGTCCTGGGATGGTATATACTCCTCGTGTGTCTAAAATACAGAACACACGAGGGAGCCACCTAGACTGTATTATAACCTGAAGTTCGGGTAGAATTAAGTAGAACAACAATTCCCACTTCCAATTCCACCGTGGAACCCCTAGATATTCCCTTATATTAGAAGCTATATTTCTCTGTGTTCACTTAAAACAAATATTTCTAACTTAGCCATTGCAGCTAATACATATACATATATTTTAGGTCATAATCCCTTCTCTCAAGAATTGTATTTTCTGAAAACCACTATTTTGTGCTAGTATGCTAAAAGAGACCTTTGTAGTAAAAGGTTAAATTCAAGATGAAGTGGAATAAGCCAGCTAGGCTTTTTGCTTTGAGCGCTCTGTGGGCATGCTGAGTCAGCTGCCTGCACTGTTAAGTGGAACCCACAGAGCCCGTTGCTCTGCAGCCTGAATTCATTCCCAGTGTCTCTGGTTCCATATTGGTTTATGACCAATGACTAATGCCTCGCCTATGAGTCATTAAACCCATTCTGCACTTTCCTGGTTCTGTAATCTTCTTGGAATTCATCCTTGTGTCCCATGGTCCAATGCTCTAGCTTGGTATTTGGATGACTGAGTGAACAGAAATGGCAATAAAAATGTATATGTGATATAACAGTTCAAAATGCAATTCCCTTTAGAGAAGACTTCTGAGCAAATAAAATTTCTCCCAAACATTTCAAATCCTTTAAAATATTTGAAGCTTTTCAGTTTCCTCTGCACCTTCATGAGAGGTCAACAAATACGGCAAGAGTATCTGCTAGCTCTGCACACACTTTGCCACGGAATTCACTTCACAAGGTAACTCTGCTTTTTAATGCTCCTGATTAACTACACTAATGGAAGAAGCTAGAAGCATGGGTAATCTAATATGGATAGCAGCTGATGAATATGCATGTGTTTGATGTTCTAGAAAACTACTTTAAAGGAAACAGTGATGTACCATTGATGGCTAATCTTAGGACAAGAAAAAAAGAAGATGTCCAACTTCTTGACTACTACCTAATTCCCTCAAATCTGCATCATTTTAAGAGCTTCTATTTTCACATAAAGAGCTGGGAATGACTAGATATCTATTCCAGGAATGCAGCAGACTAAGTGGAAGGAGATGGCTTTGGGTGGGGAAGGAAGTGGTTATAAGTAAGGCAGGGGTACATACAATCTCTCTTTTTTCTTTTTTAAACAAAATATCTATTCTACCCCTTTGTCCTTATTTACAATTATGGTTTCTCATATCAGAGAAACAATTCGATGTGTACTAATAAGTGTCTGATTTATTTCACTTAATAGTATGTTCTCCAGGAGCATCCATTTATGTACAAATGACTCTAGTTTATCCTTTTTTATGGCGGTGTAGTACTCCATTGTGTAGAAAAACCACATCTTTTTTTAGCCATTCATCAGTTGTTGGGCATTTAGGTTGTTTCCAAGACTTAGCTATTACAAATTGTGCTGCTATGAACATGGTTGTGCATATATCACTGTGATATGATGATTTTAATTCTTCTGGAAAGATACCCAGCAGAGGAATAGCTGGGTCAAATGGAACGTCTAACACTTGTTGCAAATAGGGAGGAGTGGGTG
>PVJO010011260.1:0-60670 GCA_004026905.1 Hystrix cristata
TTTATTGTTGTTATGGTTTGTGTCTAGATGTCCCCCCAAAGCCTCATGTGGTAAGAGATAGCTGGATCTAGAGTGTGCGGTTACTAAATTAATCCACTGATCGGTTTGGCATGGTTCTGCTGGGATCAAGGATGTGAAACTAAAATTAAGGGTGGGAGTGCAGGCCACCCTAAGGGCAGGTAGCCTAGATAAAAGATACAGAAAGAAGCTAATTAGCTGCTTGTTTGCATTGCTTGCTTGCATTCCCCGCCTACATTCCTTGTATTCCTCACTTTGCTTTGCTGCCAGTGGGCTGCCGGTCTGCGATGGCGGTCCGCCTTGCCTCTGCCATGCTGCCCTGCCTCGGACCCAGCGGACTATAGACTGAAACCTCTGCAGACGGTGAGCTAATAAACCTTTCTTCCCCTAACTTTGGGTGTCGAGTATTCTGTCCCAACAACGAGAGAAAAGTAACTAAGACAATTGTCAACTGAGTTCTCTACCTCTACATATTTCTGTAACCAGTTATTCTCCAAAAATAATTGCAGAAATAAAATGCCATTCACTCAGCTTTTAGATCTCATTTGAATCCTAACCCCAGACAAAAAAACTGTGACTTCACTCCATCACTCTAATAATGCACTGAGAACATGAAAACAAAAGATTGATGTGTTTGTTTAAAGAGAACTAATACGTTGTGCTTGGCTAATGCTGCTCAGCTTCATCATTGATAAAGAGAAGAGAATGCTAGTAATGAAGCGTCAACTGCATTCGCTTCAGTGATAGAAAGTGACACGAGAAGCACAGAGTTTGCTATTCTCTTCAGATTTAATCTTCTGAACCATGTTGCTCGGGAAAAGTCATCTTTTAATCATTTATAAAGCAACTGAGCAACTTGATGCTTCAATACGAGAATCTAGCTCAAAATTTAATTAAGGCTTTCCTGGCTCAAATAACTGAATGGAGATGAAGACCTAATCACAAAAGAGGAGGGGAGGGAGAAAATGATGGACAAATCTAAGGGCAGAGGAATAAAAGAAGGGAATAGGTATGAGCCTGAGGAACGTATTAGGCTATAGAAGAAAACACTAAAACATGTTGGCAACAGTGTTTATATTTAGATCTTATTTTTTTGTACCTGAGTTACCTGTACTTTTCTAATTAGAATTTAGTTAACTATGTACAGTTAACATCCCTGTGTAGAGTCTGTATGTTTTTTGTTCCAATATTTTTTCCTCTATGATGTCAACCTTAAACTCCTAGACATCTGAATTCAAAGTGTCTCCAGTTTTTCATAAAACAGTCTATAAAACTTGGCTTTTCTGAATTACAATGAATTTAGAATTCTCATGAATACATTATAAAATTAGAGATATTTATGATTGCTTTCATTTTATTGCTGCAATATCTTTCCTAATTACGAAACCTTTTGATAATATCTCATCCTTACTGAGACTCAGTTATCGACCCATTAGTTCATGTGTGCTACTTTTTAGCCTTGTAATTAGAGGTCAGTGTTCTATCCAATGAATATGATGTTTTAGTGCTAGAGTGGAACTGGTTACTTGAGATGCCCTTGCTAGCCTCCGTTTTTTTCTTAGTTTTTTCCATCTTGTTAAGTTGGAATGAACAATTCAAACACACATCAAAAATTCTCAATGTTTGGGGATCGAAGAGGACTTAAGTCATAAGGCAGTGTGGCAGGACTGCATATTTGTCAACCATATATTACATACACATTGAGTGAACAACTAGCTAGTCCTTCCGGTTTCCTTTCTAAAGGATACTACTTAGGCATCAATGTTCATCCAGCATCAGGGTTCGTCAAGCTTCGCCTTACAGGAAGTGGGGTGTGTCTCTGCTAGCTCCATTCATTGCTCTCCTACCCTGTTTCTTTTTTATTAATTCCCAAGTTGTTTAGTTTTTATTGCTGTTGTAACTGCACCTTGCTCACCAACACAAATGATTTATTTTTTAGTCTTACTTATACATGCCTTCAAATGTTTGCAGAAATGCTCAAATGATTTATACAAGCTAAGTCATGTCAGCGCTCTGTCTCCTTCCTCGCTGCTAGAATGCATATTACTAAAATCTAAACAGAAGAGAGATAGTTTTCAAATGAATCATTTTTATGGGCTTTGGTACTTCTTTCTAAGCAGAAGAGGAAAAAAAGCCTTACCTAAATTTCCCAAGTCATGAACCTGCCTTTTTTTTCCTTAATCGCACAACACAGTAGAATTAGTGTATATCCGAAAGGACTATGAGCAAAGCTGTTATCGCAGCACGTTTCCACCAGCACGTCCCGGCAGGTATCCAGTGCTCGTTGCAAAAGAAAAAGGACTTCAGATTAGCCACTGGCGAGTCATTATTAACTCTCTCATATTCTCTTGTTGAGCAGTAATGAACTAGGACATTATATTTACTGTGAAAAAACTATAAAGGATCTAGAACAATAAAATTAGAATGTACAATAAAACCATAATGAAAACAAGCTTAACCACAAGACTTGAGACTGAACCCCAAGGAGACTGCTGGAAATCATTCTTCATACAATTGAATGAAGGTGACACACAGTATATATTCCATTATGCACCTTCATAATGGGAATTTTATAGTAACTCTTCTTTTAAGGCTTTTTCATTGGCATTCAAGTCAATTTCAAGACTGTTTCAATGTTCAATAAAGGCTTGAAATACAAAATTAACTGTTAGGAAAAAATAAAAGAGGAATTTGAATTCTTCATTATGAAGGCAAGATATTAATGAACTTATATATATATATATATATATAGCAACCCAGTGTTAAATAGTATTCTACATATTTGAGATTTATAGCCTGTCTGTGTCTTACATAATTTACTCGAAGGCACTTTGATGTTTATAACCATAATATTAATTTGATGAACCCATACTAGGTGATAGATACTATGTTCAACTGCTGTTTTAGTTATCTCATATGAAGTCCACAGCAATCTTATAAAACAAACATCACATTTTTATAAAAAATGTATAAAAAGTTCAATGATGCTTTCAAGGTCATACTGTTAGTAAACACTCTAATTAGAATGGGAAACTATCCAGTCTACCTGCCTATCACATTTGTGCATGTGTGTGTGTGTGTGAGAGAGAGAGATAATAGAAATTGAACTCAGAGCCTTCGCACCAAGTTACTTCTCTAGTCCTTTTTTTTATTCTTTATTGTGAGACAGGGTCTCACTAATTTGCTATATTGTCCAGGCTGCATTCTAACTTGTGATCCTCCTGCCTTGACCTCCTAGAGCATTTGGTTTATGGGAATGTTTTCCCAATTTCAGCTCCACCACCATCTTATATGACTTTCTCATTATCTTTTGATCAAATAAAGGCCTACATATCTCACTATTATACTTTTAAAAATAGCAAAAAAAAAAAAATCTGTGAGAACTTTCACTAGGTGGTAATCATGGATACAATGCTCTGGATCCCTAGGTCTCTTGCACAATATTGACAAGAACTTTGCTTCTCTAGTTTGAGAAACTATCATTAGTAACCTATTGTGATGGGGCTGGATACTCACTTGTTATGGTTTGGGTCTAGATGTCGCCACAAAGCCTCATGTAGTCATAGGTGGGGCTTTTTCAGAGGTATCTGAATCTAGAACGTGATGCTGTGATTAAGGGCACATGATTACTAAATCAATCCACTGATTGGTTTGACACCACCCTAATCTCAGCGGATGATATAAGATATAAGAGGCAGAAAGAAGCACCTTAGGTCCCTTACTTACCTTGCTGCCTTCTGCCTGTCTGCCTGCCACCCTGCCTTGAATCTAGCTGATTGTGGACTGAAACCTCTACAAACTGTGAGCTAAGTAAACCTTTCCTCCCTTAACTTCAAGGGTTGGGTATCTTGTCTCAGGCATGAGAGAAAAGTAACTAAGACATTATTTAAAAGGCCTCATTCAGGCCTGCTTCACACCTATAAATGGAGAAGCCTGTCCCTGAGAAAAATCGTAAAAGCATTAGAGCATAAACTAATATACTTCCAGGATAAATTTAAACATTAACAATAACGACAAGGGATCCACCAAACTCTGGGGAATGGGCACACAGTACAGGTATTT
The DNA here is from genome assembly GCA_004026905.1 of Hystrix cristata. Classification (NCBI taxonomy): domain Eukaryota; kingdom Metazoa; phylum Chordata; class Mammalia; order Rodentia; family Hystricidae; genus Hystrix; species Hystrix cristata. The sequence continues at coordinate 4,081 of PVJO010011260.1, forward strand.
TGCAAGAGTGTACACTAAACCCATTAGAAGTTGATGTGGATGGATATACCTGAGTGGTTAGATAACCAATGCTGTTGCCTCTGGTTTTCTTCTGAATGTTAATGCCTGGGGGGAAAGGCCATATGTAGAGAATTTGTGAAAAAAATGTATCACACATCAGGGAAAAAAATCTTATGTAAATACTTTAATACTAAATTTATTTAGACAACATAAAAATTCTAATGTGCATGTAGACAAAGCAGTCAGTTTACTGAGAATCAATGTCTGGTGTGTATTAAAATATTTATATATTTTTTTCTTCTTTAAGTGTGTATACATGTACTTGGTAGACTCGGTATATATTTTGCTTTTGCTTCTTTTTATCACTTTCAAGACACTGTTAAATAAGACAGAAATTATGTCAGTTTCCTAATATGCTTTGGAACATAGGAATTACACATATATATTCAAATGAACTATAAACAGGTGCATACAATTGTGGTAGGGATGATAGGGTTATATACAAATAATGTAAACACATTTACTATACACACATATATAGGCATACTTTTGTGAATTAGCTGTGCCGTTATCTTTAGGATATTAACTAAATTAAAATGACCACGTCTCCTAGGCTACTAAGGGCATGATTCTAACTCCTACCAGTTAATATGTTTGTGTTTTAATCAAGAAAGGATTTTGCAAATTTGGATGTAGAGGTAATGGTGGGATCGTAACCAAGGACAAGTGTGCCTTTAAGGTACAGCATGTTTGCATCTTTTTCTCGTCGCATTCAAAAGGGATGGTTTAATTGTGTTAAGATAGAGACACTATAACGTTATCAGATATTTTCAGGAACATGAAATATATCGTTCTACTTACTGAATTAATAAAATGAGGAACGTCTGTTGGAGCTAGTTTGCAGACTTTGGCATTCAAGGCTGCACTTACTAACCACTCTCCATTGTATTTTAAAGGAAAAGAGTTGGTAAAAAGTTTGTCAGTGCTACTTACTGATTGTACTAGTTTCCTAGTTCTACTCTAATAACAGGAGTGATTTATATTCTCATAGTTGTAGAACTTGGAAATCTGGAAGCTCTAGGAAAGAATCTTTCCTTGTTTACTACAGCTTCTTTCTCTGGGATTGCTTGGTTGCAGCCACATCATCTTGGCCTTTTCTCTATCTTGCCACTACCTTTTTTCTTTTTTTATGGAAAATTTCCCCTGCACGTTTCTCGACTAGGATACATATCATTGAATTAAGGACCTACTCAGATAATCAAGGATTATCTCTTGACTTCAAGTTGCTTAACTTAATTACATCTAAGAAAACTCTCTCTCCAAATAAGACAACATTAACAGGCTCCATATCTTTGATGTTGGCACATATTTTTGCACATTACTCTGCAATCAACTATACTGATTTAGAATATATCAGGGCAGACATTGATGATTTATCATACATGTGGGTTGGGTAGGCCTTGAGAAAGAAGACCTGACATGTTCTATTGCAGTAAGTTAAAAAAATTAAATGTATGCCTCTCTTTGGTTATTTGAATGATCTGTCCATAAAATACTATATGGAAAGAGAATGATTCCATTTCTTTTGTTAAAACAGGCTCAAAGCCCTATAAAGATATCTTCTCCCAACTTTAAAATTCATATTGTCAGATAATAGAATGAAGTTTGGAAAAACAGGAAAAGAAATAATTTAGCTCTACTTTCTTCCCTTCAGGTTAAAAAAAATATATCTTACCCTTCATTTGATTAAACTTACTTTTTCAATGATACTCTCATTTCTTCAGTTTGTGAAGATTTTTGAATTAATCTAATTTCGCTAATGACAATCAGTTCAATTGCTAATTTGATGGAGATACTTAATAAATGTAGATGCAGTTATAGAACATTTTGAAAATAAAGTTTACTGGGTATTATGATGCATTTGTTACAACAGCCTTTCTTTACTCTTGGGTGAAAAATGTCCTGCAGTTTAACATACACAGTTAAACTATTAAAAACATCCTATGTTCATAGTCAAAGTATGACAAATTTTGCTACCGGTAGTCATTTATAACTTTAAGAAGAGTTGCTTAGAAGATGTGAAAGAGTTTAATATTCCTGATTTTTCCTAAGAAGGAAATTTGTATAAACTCATTTCAGTAATCACATGAATCTATGTATTTGAGGGAGTAAGGAACAAATGTATTTATTATGAAATAAATCAGATTCAGCATCTACTACTGGGATTAATTAGTATAATTAAATTAAGAATTGGAACAGGCTAGTTATCACTTATCATATTGTCCCAGTAGAAAAAGATATATCATTTGGATTTTAAAATTTGAACAACAAAATGTGAATCAAGAGTTACACAGATTTTGCTATTTCTTTTATAAATTTAGACTCAGAGGAGGCACATATTCTCTCAAACCACAGTGTTCGCCATTTCCTGTTCAATTTATTTACCTCTTCCTATATTCACCAAGAACAAGACCAGCTGAACTATAACCTCATGTAGTATTTGTTATTTCTAAGATCTTTACAATGCAAAGGAAGAAAAAAAGATGGCATATCGGCATCAGGTACTCAATCTTATCAAGTCAGAAAACTGAAATATAGTATATTGTGAAAATAAAGTATTCATTAAGCACAATGGCTAAATGCTTTGAAACACAATGAATTTACTGTTTTATCTGGAAATATTTCCAAATGTGGTTCAGTTTTCTATTTGAACTATGATTCTTTTTCTCATTTACTATTTGCAAAACAGTCCTTTTAATACTAAAGTCAACTTGTTTGTTTCGTTTTAAGGTGCTGAGGATCAAACCTAAGGCCTTGCACATACTAGATAATTGCTCTATTAATGAGCTACATTCCAAGCCCTAAAATTTTCCTTGATGATGTCTGAAATGTTGGTTTAAAAACTCTAGTATTATAATTATAAACACACATATTAAACTTGCACCCTGAGATCAATTTACTTGGGGAATTATTTTTTCCTGGAATTAACTATACGGCACACTAAATTTTGAACAAGGTGTTTGTTTAGTAGCTATGAGGACAAATGGCTGTAACAACAAAGTAACAACAATGAAGGTATATCTTAAGAGACTAAAGTCAATGAACTTATTCTTAAAATACGGCTCTAAATTGAGTCAGTGGAGTCTGCACACAGTGGTGAAGATCTCAATAGGGTACTGTTTTACTTAGTCAAAAGATTAGACTAAAATATGGCATCTGAAGAATTGTTAAAATGACCATTTAGTATCTCTAAAATTTACTCTCTATTTCATAGAAGACATTGTTACCTTAGAAATTCTTTTCTATTTATACATATATACATACATATACATACATACACATATATATGCACACATATATACATATATATGCACATATATACACATATATATGCACATATATACGTGTATACACACACATATATGTACGTGTGTGCCTCTGTCTGCTTTCAAATATTAATTGCAATTTTTCGAATAAAGGAGTGAATTCAGAGTAAAGACTTGGGATCTAGTCCCACCTAGGCCAATAACTACCCAAGGTATGTTCAGGATATCTTATTCTTTTTTTTCTTTTGGCCCCAATATTTGGAATTGAACTCAGGACCTTCATCGTAAAGCAAATTACAACTCATTTATTTTTTGTTTCAAGACAGAGTTTCACTACATCTTTAAGTTGCTGAAGCTGGACACTGACTTACAATCTGCCTGCTTCAGTCTCCCAGAATACTGGAATTACAGGTGTGCACCACCACGCCCAGTTGAGTAACTCCTATTCTAAGGATCATCTGAATAAGGTCTTTCAACAAATTGATATTCCTCTAATGGAAGCTTGGGTCAAAGTATTTACCAAACTTTGAAGAAAATTTACCCAGCTTGGTTCCTAACAGTATCTAATTTTCCTGAAGAAAGACAAGTCCTAATGTACATTGATAGGATTAAATTTATTTTTTTTAAAAAAAGTGGTAGAATTAATTCATTTCAAATTGTGTGGAGTTCCTTGAGGCACCTAACCGGTTAACATCCACTTGGGTTGACTCAGTGCACAGAAGACTGCTGACCCTGAGGATCTGGGCCACCTCAAAGATGGGGTGTTCTGTCAGTTTGGGCAGAGGCAAGCCTTGCTAGTGAAACAAGGAGGAGCATTCTGGGAACAATTCGATAAAGCTAACAATTGGCATAGTAGCCATCGTGCCCTTCTTATCTAGAATAAGCACCCGTGTGCAGCAGAACACTATGCCTTCGTTTGTTTCTCAGTAAAACTGAGAGTTTAAATCAGTTTGGATCTTCATTCTGGTGGAGTCCCTCACCACCCCACAAAGACATTCTCTGTCTCTTGTGTCTTCATTCTTCTCTCTATCAGAGTTATCTGGCCCAAACCTTGTAAAATTAATTACAGAAAAATAGGATAATGAGAAAATTTACATCATAAAAGAATCATAAAGTTCATTGTTATAAGAGGCACGAATGAGAGATAAATCTAGGATTCTTGGATTTTACTGACAAATGTGTTGAAACATTAATCACTCATGAACACAGCCTCTGTTTCATAAAAAGCCTCCTAAGAATCACAATATCACCTACTGGAGACCTTCTCTATATTCATATAGATCATCTTTTAAGTCTGTCAAAGAAAAAATGGGTATTTTCATCAGTCAGCAATGAATTTTCTGGAAAGTGACAGTTTGACTGAAACCTTAAAATAATCAGAACAGTTATGTTTAAATACATTTAATACATCAAATGTATTTCTTCAACCTTTCACTCTAAATATTTTTATTCCCTATAATCTGAAGTTTCAGTTGCCAAAGCAATTGACATTTTAGGGAAAAATGTGGACTAATGCATTAGCATTTTATTTTAACCAGGACTTAATTGTGAGACTCAGCAAAGTTTCATACCTGTGTAGTTTGGTACAATCATTGTCTGCACTTTCTCTAGGCGTGGCCCTCAGTTTAAAGAAATTAATTAATTAAGTATATTCTGTAGGTTCAGCGATACCTAGTATCTTCCAGAAACATATTATTTATTTATTTAGAGATGGAGGGGGACAGAAGATGGTGTAATTTAACGTAAACCTTTAACATCAGAAAATACACTCCTTAGCACTAATAGAACAAGTTTTGTCTCCACCCTGATTTCTATCTCAGGAGATAGTTTCCTCTCAGCTTTGCATCTAAAATAAAGACTTTAAAATCAGCGATAGGCTGCATCTGTACATAGATTCAGTGCATGCAAGCGAGACTTGTGCGCCTCTTCACCCCACGGGGTGGTTACTTCCTTCCTTGAATTCCAGAAATATGCCAAATATTGCTTCAGAGCCTGTATACAAAGGAAAAAGAATGGTTTTTTTGTCCAAACTATCATTACATGGTGGACATGCAACTACACAAACTATTTTAAGCCTGTATTTAAAATTTCATTTCCTTTCAAATTGGAGAATGAGAATTATGTCTGTATTTCACGAAACATACTTTCCAAAAATCTACAGTGAGAAAATAGTTTCCCTACCATTCATGTATAAACTCTTAATAAAATATTTAATAGATATTTTTGTCTTCACATCTGCATACAGCTCTGAAAGTGTTCAAAAAAGAACCCATTTACTTCAAAGGACATATATCCTAATAAGTGGTCAAATGTTTCGCGTCAGAATTAATTTCTGGACCTTGTAAACTAATTAATGATTACTCAGGCCAAACTATATCTTGGATATAAATTGTTTCATTAAGATTTGTTCCTTTCAAGTTCAGAATAGAATACTAATAAAATGCACATGAATAAAATAAGATACACCTTAAGATTATCCATTTTCAAGGGCAACTCCTGCTCAGATAAATAGAATTAGATCCAATTTATAAAGAAAAAATAATTATTAAGTGGTTCCTACACTTAGAACAACATACGTGCTTTGCCAGTTTTATTGCTAATGTGATAAAACCAAGGAAGTGGGGGTCTGTGTTCATTTCCATTTTTTCATTGACGAAACATAGTCTTGTGGCTTGCTCGGGGGTCTTTTGCATCGTAAGTACTGGTGCAAGGATCAGAATCCCAACATTTTGGCATCAGAGTGAAATATTAATATTTATATAGTCTTCGTGGAGAAGATTGTCTTACTTCAGAGATTTTAAATAGTTTGCTGTATTTAGTTTTCTTAACTTCAATGAATGTGCAAAAACAAAGAGTGTGAGAATTTGTAAGTCAAGATTATAGATCAAGTATTTTATGATTGGGGGAAACAAATCAAATAATATTTTACCTGATTTTTTAAATTTCTTGGGTAAAAAAGCATGCTTTCTTGTCTGCTATGACAATAGGATATATTATTAGAACTCTCACTATATAATAAAGAATCTTTTATACAAGCTGAAAAGTAATGTCACGGGCTTTGTAAATATTTCGTAATTTTCACATTGCAATCTGTAAATAGTTAAAATTGTATAACTAGTTGGTAGTGTAATAACAAACAGTAAAAAGATGATTTTGTATTGCAAAGTTAATATAGACAAGGAAAATGAATTTTTTCTAACTGTTGATTGCTTCACTTACTTTTATACTTTTGTTTTCTACAAACTCACAAATTACTATTAGGTTTTAACAAGTACATGCCAATTTTGAAATAATTTACATTAATTATTCTGTTTTTTTTCAAATATCTGCCTTTATTGCTTTTTTTTTTTCTGTTTTCTGTTTCCTTTCTTTACTTTTGATCATAATGCATGGAGAACCAGTCTACTTCTGCAGAATCTAGATTTATCTCAGTGGTGCACTTTTTTGATGAATGAATTTCAATAGTAAAATAATTTTTCTCATTTTTAATAAAATACATTCCTTTCAATTTTTAAAAAATGTTACCTATTAAATAAATCAGTGTGATAAGTAACTTGTAATCATTTTATAGTGCTGTCCAAAATTCTGTGCAAGTCACCCGTTAAGAAAAACAAATTGCCATAAAAATCATCTCAGGAAAAAAATATTTATTTAAACTAAGATATAATTGGTTTACAGCAAATAACTCTGTAGAAATTATAGAAATACTATTATGTAATTAATTATTAAGAATACAATATAAACAAGAGATTAGTGAGATATCTGTTGTCTGGTTATAGGAGAGCAAGAAGAAATATGACTATCTGGAATACATCTTATTGGTCTCTGTAGGGTCACATTCCAAAATCTCAGCACATCACAGGTACAGACTGCTTTCTAGTTCTACAACTACAGCTAAGCAATTAATGTTTCCAGAGACTGAGACGTCAGCCTCCGGTCCAACAGAAGATAGTAACCTAATGAAAGGAACACAAATAGGAAGAAAAGAGGTAAATTTCCCTTTCAACTTATGATATTTGACAGTATTTTTCATTTATCTTTTTTTTTTTTTCCCAACATGGAGATCAATCTCATAGTGCCTCCCAGATGCTAAGAAAGTGTTCTGTTACTGAGTTACATTTCTAGCACCTTGTCATTTATCTTGCTATAATCTGTGGACGGTGGGATTTGAGGACTTCACTATATAGTTCCTACTGTCCTTATTGGCTCTAAAATGAAGTGAGTCGATACATTTGTAATAAGTTTCTTTCAGTAAAGCACAACTTACAAAAATACACTCTGATAACTAAAGATAAACACATCATTTAGTGTGTACAATATAAATATAAAAAAACCAATGTCTATGCATAAATAATCCAGTTATGTGCTTACATATATGTAAAAGTCATTATATTGTTCATTTTTATGTCAATCAATAAAATCACTTAAGATTATCAATGCCATTTATAATTATACAAGCTAACATTAAAATGCCAATTTCTGTTTCAATTGCCAAGATACATTTGTATTCATGCCACATATCCTAAAATTCTTCTTACTGATACATCACCTTGCTAAATTTTATATGAATACAAAGTAACCTTATTTAATAATTCCCTTTATCTGTTTCCAGGAGACATGTGAATTACACTTCTTATATTATTTCTCTCTGAAAGTGAATCAGACTGGAGAGGCAAAATTATACATGTATCTATCAAATGGCTATCCCATCTTGTTTAAGAACATACTTTGATTTTTAGTGCTTATTTCTCTGTGTCATTTACCAATTTTAATCTCAGCAAAAGGCAGAAAATAATATTTAAGGGGCTAGTTTTCCACCATATTCTAATAAGTAGTGAAAAAAGCATCAGTGTTAGGTAATGAGTTTTGGGGATTGCTAGCTCATAAAAAGTTATGAATTTATCTTGAGAAGTAGCTTCAGAGGTCAGCTTGTCCCTTTCAACTTATAATGAGACTAGCAACTAAACTATCTAAATTGATGGTATCTTATCCTATTGTAAATGACCTTGAAACAAGATTATTCTATTTCTTTTTCTGGATAATCCAATATAATAAAAATCTAGTCATGGCTAGATACATAAATTTACCCTCTTTCAGCAATGATAGAGGTCATCGCTGCATTGAAGAAAAAGATGAAGCCAATTCTCAGCAGTGCTTAGTTTACTATTAGAAAAATAATTCTGAAACTTTTTAAAGGCCAAAGAGACAGTATTTTTACAAAAAAGAAATGTACAATACAACCAGGACTAGATGTGATGAGCTCCTTCAGTGTGTCCCATCTGCTTCCCCTGTCTTTCTCCTCACTTTGAGTCTGGGCGCAAAGTCCTAGCACCTCCTCTCTGGGAGTCTGCCCTCCACAGGCATGGCCCCCGCTGTGCAGCCCTGGACTCCTGGGCACAGAGACTCTGAAGACAGGATCATTAGCGTCTGACAATGCACACAGTTTAGGTTTCAATTTAAATGAAAATGCCAACATTATTTGAAAATAAATTTACTATCCATTCCATAAGAACCTCTTCCTTCTTCAGCATTGTCCTGCTTACTGTCATCATCCAGGATTAAAGCATGCAAGAATCAGTGAGTTTTCTAGCTCTCTCACTCTTTTCCATTTAATTAGTTGGTACAATCAAGTCCTTCTGATTCAGGTTTATTTCTCTAACGTGGTTTACATAATTTTTTTCTGAGTGTGTACACCTTTTGGAATCCATGTCCGGGCATTCCATGGATGCACAGAGAGGGTTCCGAACTAACTAGTTAACTAATCAAACAAACACACACGTGAAGTATTTCATCCACTCTCACCAATAGTTATTTAAGCCTGCTTTTTTAGCCATTATTCTCACATTCCTGCAATTTATAATACTCTCTACTGACAAAGCAGCTTTCTACAATCACTCTCACCTTTAAAACAAAACAAGGAAGAAACCACAAAATCAATAACGCTTTAAAAAAATAGTGCAGCACAGAAATAAACAGAGAATCAGGCATGTACCAGTATATATTCATGGTTTAAAATTTGTGCATTATTTACTTAGGTGATGGCATATATCTATGTCTTAGTTAGTTTTCTCTCATTGATGGGACAAGATACCCAACACCCAAAGTTACAGGAAGAAAGGTTTATTTAGCTCACAGTTTGTAGAGGTTTCAGTCCACAATCAGCTGGTCCAAGGCAGGGTGACATGGCAGACAGGCAGAAGGCAGCAAAGTAGCAAGGGGTGCAAGCAAGGGGGAAAGACAAACCTCTTTCTGCCCCTTATATTTTATCCAGGCTATCTCCCCTTAGGGTGAGTTGCACTCCCACCCTTAATCCCAGCACCCTCAATCCTAGTATCACATCCTTGATCCCAGCAGAACTATGTCAAACCAATCAGTGGACTAATTTAGTAATCACACACTCTAGATCCAGCCACCTCTGAAGATACCCCACCTATGACCACAGGAGGCTTTGGGGGGACATCTAGACACAAACTCTAACAATCTATCTGTGCATGTAGATGCTAGACTTCTACATATAGCTGCATATATGAATATAGGCACCTACAACTGAATAGGGAGTTGCGTTTTTCATTTATAAAGGGCAGGGTATGAACAGATTTCTGCACACCTTCTCAGGCTTTCTTCCATCTGAGACAAGAGCATAATGATAGCACCCACTAACCAGAGCTCTCGGAGGCTCTATTCTCCAGGAACACCAATGAAAATTAAAGATGAAAAGAAGAATCTAAATTTGAGCAGAATCAATTCTTGCTAAAATGACAAAGTAACAGTAATTATAGTACATGCAATTTCCAGAGTTACCAGTGGCTGTAATTCAAGCAGGGCGCCGCATGTCCAAAGTTAGTGGTGTCGGGGATGCAAGCTATAGTGTCTGTGGCCAGAGGCAGTTTGCACAGACACATTCACGGATTCAGGTCCATGGAGAGATCTCCGGGACTGCTGCTGACTGGGCAGCTCCCATATCCAGTTTTTCCAAACTTTCAAAAATTATGTGAGAGTTACTGCATAAGATTATGTAAAAGTAAAGAAAATCTTCTGTGTATCCTTTAAAAAAGGAGGAAACCATTTAAAATGCTATGATTTAGTATTTCACAATGCAACAAAATCATTCTCTTTTCTAGTAGGGACTTGAAATTTTAATTATCAAGAATAATAAAACTGGATGATGAAATTAATTTTCCGACTTGGATGATGCTTAAATGTATGCTTCCCTGCTTGAAATATTATTTAATGTTTATTTTTCCTCCATTGTTTTTAAGTAATAAAATTTATTTTAGATACATTTTAAGCCCACAGAAAAATTGAACAGTTTTAGAGTTGCTATATTAGCCCTATCCCCAAATATACATGAACCCCCACTCCATCCACGTCCTACTTCTCGGTGGCTTCTGAGTTTTGCATTTGTTTTAAATTTCAAATTCTACGTGTTCATTCCTGGCATACTGTATTTGAGTTTTGTTGAATAACTAAAATACCCTATCTCTGTGAGACAGTTTTTAAAATCAAAGCTTTCCTAATAGATTTATGCCTCCCCTGTGCCATCACTACAAAGTCATCTGAAATCATAAAAAATGATCCCTGCCCTCAACAAAGCTTTCTACCTAGTCGGGAAGACAGATACAAAAAAAGGCAACATGAAGCAGCCAGATGGAAAACACTCTTTACAGAAAGTATCGGAAGATACTTGTACAGTGATAAAAACATGCCATTATTATTTTGTTTTTGCAGGCTCTTATTAAAATCAAAACCAAAACTATCTTATATGCTCTGTATTTTAGAAATCCGTGCAGTATTTTTAACGAACCAAAAAGGGAATTTCAGAAGTAATAAACTTCTACAGTAATATCTTCCTGAAGGCAGCAAAGGACATATGGCTCTCGGACGTGTTTTTGTTTTTTTTTTTTCTTATGATCATGACCTCAGTCAATACCTGTGAGATGCTGTGATGCACGGATAGTGATGTTAAAAATTTAGACTCCTTTTTTATGATTCTGCTTAAACAACTAGCTTTAAGGAAAATGCATCTTCTAAATTAAGATGAGGAATTTTTAAAAAAATAAATAATAATAATTTGAAAACCTGATAAATGTATCTTTTATCTGAATGTACATGTGCAACACAATACCTTAAAAATAAAACACAGTACTAAAGGGGCGAGAGCTGGGGGTTTAGCTCAGTGGTTAGAGTGCTTGCCAAGCAAGCTCAAGGCCCTGAGTTTGATCCTCCACACCAGAAAAACAAAAACAAAAAAACAAAACAAACAAACAAAAAAAACCTAAAAGGGCAAAATCTTTAACAGGAGGATTTTCCTCCCAGAAAAGCATCTCATACTTCTACTCTTGCCACTTTCATTCGTTTAGCAGTTGTCAGCATCTCCAACTGATTTCCAGATGCCTGTGACAATATTTCTGTGTGTACACATTAAGCAAGGGTGTTGTTGTTATGCTTTATTTTTTATTTATATTAATGAGGCAGAATCTATACAGTACGGAGCAGAAAATTTTCCATTCTCATGGATAAATAATATCTGCAGAAATTTCAAACATTCAAAACGTGTCTGTCTACAGCAGCATGAAGCATCAAATTCGAATGACATATACAAACACATTCAAACAGAACTACCTGACTGAATTAAAAATTCTGAACCTATTAAAATAACATTTGATGTTCTCAGATAATTGGTATTGATGTGGGAGATGAAGTATCAGTGTAATATTTCATGATTAGCTGTGCAGATCTGTTCGGTCGCCCTTACAAGCTCAGTTCTATGAATAGATTCAGTGAGTTAAATCTCAGAAGCCATTCAGATGGGATTCAGGCATTATTCTTTAATCATTATTAAAACTGAAGTCTATATTGGGGGCAGGAAAGAAAGAATGAAAGCAATGATGAACTAATCATACTCTTATTCAAGTCTCTCAGGGAGCCTTATTTTAAAGAATTTCTTCCTGTGGGGTAGCCCTGTCCATCTCCTCTGCCCCCCCTGCCCTGCAAACACAACGCTATCTGGTAGTTTTCACGTCATTTGTTCTTTTCATTTCTGTATTTATTGTTAACTTAAATTGTGATAGTTGTGTTAGAACTTCATTTTGATCCAGTACTATGAAACAAGTTGCAATATTCCTAGTTTCACGTAACAAAGCCCCCGTTATTTCTATTCATACAGTACAGATATGAGTATGGGACAGGAGGAGAAAAAGGAAAACAGTGAATTATCTGTTTTTCAGAGAAGTCATTGCTTGAAATTAAAATATGAAGTACATCTGACTGCTCCAATCCAGGAAAACAACACTGGATCACTGCATTGTACAAATCCAAAGAGAAGACTAAAATGATATTTTTTAAATGAGGAAGGTATATTAAATTGCAGATTTTTTAGTACTAAGAATGAAACCAATGTCTTCGCATGTACTATATGAGCCAAATACCACTGAGATACAGTTTGAGGCCCCAAATTACTTTTTCCTTAGTCTAGAATTGCCCAGTTAGAGAAAATATGTGATATCACTATAGAAACTGTGATTAGCAAAATTAAAGCAGTGTATCTATTGTATAGAACATGAGAAGTGGTTCAAAGCTATTCCCATGTACCTGTCTGGGTGGGAAAATTCTCTTTCACTGGTGATAATGAAGTCTCCTCTGATAAAATGAAGCAGATCTATTTCCAGCTGCTGATGTGAATAATTTATGCTAAAAGTCAGGCATGGATTCAGTTGTCATTTTCAGATTCTAAAGTGAAGTCAGCTAGTCAAACAATAATAATGGCCCACGTCTGTATTTTGCTTTACACCTACTATGTTACTCCTCAGATGACAACTTTGGTGGCACTTCATTTGTGATGGCCTCCATGTCACCCAGAAACTGTGTTAAGCACTGTAGCTTTGCATGCTAATTTATTGCAATGACACCTAGATTTTTAAAATTTTCTTATTTATGCATTAGACTTCACGCTCTCCAAGAACCATCATTATGCGTCTTATACAAACTTACTATCAGGCAAGAAGCAGAGCACAAGGCACACGTTCTCCTCGTAAGTATTTTTGATCTTGCTGTCAACACTGACTTAGAGAGTTAGTGGCAATCAGGGTCAGAGGATCTGAAAGGTTCCAAAAATCAGAGCCAGAATCAGAACCCGGACTGGCATGGATTTGTTAGAGCTAGAAACTGCCACTTCTAGCACTTGGGTCTCCATGAGGCACAACTTCACTCTCTCTGCGCTGTGGCCAGACAAATACTGCATTTTTCAGTTACCTCCAGTACAAGAAATCTGACCCTTCTTTTTTATGCATTTCATGCTCAGAAAAAATACATTAAAGTTACCTTGAAAAAAACCAAATGTGACAAAATTGTGATAATTTAAGAAACGATGTAAATAAAAAACAATGCTGCCAATACGGCAATTTTTTGTCACCTTGCTGATCATTTTCAGACTCTCAAGGTACTCACAAGCATGCTTTGAATTTAATGTCTACATCAAGTAATCTCTTCTAGGAAATGAATATTCATCAACAATTAGTATTTCTACAGATGCATAGCTTGCTCTGTATTTCTTGTGGAGCACATTTTTAATAAGATTATCATTTCTCATCATTTACTTTCCCCCAAATGTGTGTGTGTGTGTGTGTATGTGTGTGTGTGTGTGTACAATACTGACTTTCACTTAGATACAGAGACTACCAACTTATTCTTTCCTACAGGTCTGAAAACCACTAGAGTAAGCAGACTGCCCTTATTTAACTTACTTAAACAAATTCCTACAAGTACAGTTGATTGTCTTTCGTTCTCTGAAACCAGTGGAATTAATTCAAATTCTTAAAGTTTATGTTCAGGCCACTTGCAGAATAATGCTTTGTGCATTTTTTAAATGCCTCGTTGATTGAAACGTATGTCATTAAACTGTTTTTTTTCCCACATATTCTGCAGCTGTGAATTCACGATGTTTTGTTTAAGGGGGAAAAGTGCTCTGAGGAATTAATTGATACAAACCAGAACTTGTGGGCCATTTTAAACACTTATCTTTCATTGTCTGTAAATTCCACTTAGTGAATAACTCTTTCTATTAGCCTCAAACCCTTGCGATTCATCATGTGAATACATTAAATATAGCAGGTTCTTATCCTGCAACACCTACTTGAAAATGAATGAGTGCTAAATTTTGTTTTGCCTGGGAATTAAATGTTAATTTGCTGACTGTCTTGATGCAGATTCCAGACAAGATTATCTTCTGACTGATCCAAAAGAATTAGCCCATCTCACTGATAATGACCTTTAAGAAACTCAACTAAAATACTCTTGTTTTCTGTGTTGAATACCTGAAATATGTATGAGTTAAACCAGATGATATTATGTGTATGTTACTTAAGGTTTATAATTCTGTTCAGGAAAATCTATTATTTATTCTGTATAATAAAAATTCTGGGATTTTGATATTAAAAACAAAGAAAAAGAAAAATGAATACCTTGCTATCTAGTTATTATCTGATCGTTCCCCATGAGATTATGTCCTTCTGACTCCAAAGTTGAGTTTCTCTTTACATTACATTAAACACAATGAAATATGATGATAGGACAACCATTTTACATGAAACTGTATAATTTTTATGTCTAGAGTTTATTTTAGTTCAACTCAATCTTACAAACAGGCAACACATTCAGCTATATATCTCTCTGAGATCTTAAAATCTAATTGATAAAACTTGAACCTAGTTACAATAAAACAAGACCATAAAGAAAATGTGTTTTTCTTATACAATGGAGTACTACTCTGGCATAAAGAATGATAAACTTGAGATATTTCTAGGTAAATGGATGCATCTTGAGACCATACTCTTAATTGAAATAAATCAGACACGCATGTTTAAATGCCTTATAGTTTCTCTGGTGTGAGAAACTGAAAGTGTAAATAAAGATTAAAATGTATATATTGGGAAAGGGAAGAAAATGTCCAAATGGGAAAGGGAACAAGGGAGGGTGAAAGGAACAGAGGACAAGAGAAATAAGAAATGGAAGGAAAAAATGGAAACAAAGCTTTTATAAATAAGGAGGGAGGAGGGGGTGAGGGGAGGGGAATGGGAAAAAAAGAAGCAACAAGATATGTCATGTACAGATACAAATCCCCTATGATGAATGTTATCACTATGTACATCTAAAATGTACCATTAAAATAAAATAAAATTTAAAAAAAAAATCCAAGACCAAAGGTGAAAGAGAAAATGAACACAGTTCTGTGGTAGCACACAGGCAGAATAATGTACTTCAATTGGTACTATTGTAAACAAATCTTTGAGTCACAGATGAGAGAGTTTCTGGGTAGAAAATAGACACTGAGCAAATGAAGACTCACAAATGTACAAGAGTAAAGCTCTAGAACCAACACAAGATGAGCAAGAATGAATCAGGTATATGTGGGGGAAAAGCATATTACCTTATCAGCTTCAAAATACAATAGATTGAAAAAGTAGTAGGCAATATGTCAATATTTCTTCCTCTTTCTTTATCTGACAAGATCCCTCTATCTACTCTCTAAATCCTGCGCTGTAGATTCCTGTTCTCAACATTCACGTAGCAGAGGAAGCAATGACAGTAGGTATATTAGCTATCTGTAGTTGCATAAAAAATGATCTCAAAATATAGCCACTTAAACAGTAAATTTTATTATCTCATAGCTTTTATGACTCGGGGACCATGGAACAGCATCACGGGCTTATCTCATGAAGTTGCAGGGAAGGTGTTGATCAGGTATATCTTTATCTAAAAGTTCAACTGGGAAGAAGAGGCCACCTTCCAAGTTATTCACTGGCTTGCTGGCAGGTCTCAGCTCCTCCTCAACTGTGGGCCAGAGATCACTAGTCCTGCCTGTATGGCCACTCCTACCTCGGTGTCTTCACAACATGACAGATGACTTTCCCCAAAATGAGTGACCCAAGACTGATCACAACTAAGCAAAACCAAGGAAGGGAGCACCCAGAGAAGCCTCGTGTGGTAAGCCAACTCGGAAGCAGGCTGCCGACGCGTATCAAGCTGTGTGTCCACACAGAATGCGCAGACAGAGTGCTCGCCTGTGAGCAGCTCTATTCACCAAATCGAACCAGCACTGTTACATTGTGTGGCTCCCAACCTTACTGGTTCCATCGCTTACTGTCCAGAACAGCAATCGATATTTTGCATCTTTGGTCTCCTAAAGAAAAAAGGTCATGTAATACTCTGTGTGGACTACTGGAATCCTCAGATAATTTTAGCATTTCTCAAGGATTTACCTTACAATCATATCTACTGGAACCCTCTCCCCAAACCTACCTTCAGGGCAGCTAGCCAATTGCTAACTCACATGGGCACTAATGAGAAATTTTCCTCTAAAGCTTTCCCTTAATCAAAAACTTCAGCACCACCAGCAGTGAGACTCATTGAGCTACACCTTTAAAAATAATCCCATCTTAGTTCTTATAGGCAGCATCTTCTTTCTCATGTATAGTTCAGTGCCAAATTTTATACCTGTTAACAAAATATCTCTTTATATTTACTTGTCACGTCTCTGTGATTTATAGTCCACAGCCTAATATTTTAAATTGTTAATTGCTTTTTTTCCACAGACTTGAGACTTTATAGTACTACCCAAATGTGCTGAAGATCAGAAATAAATTCTCTCCTCTTCAAAACTCTTTATCTGGACACTAGATTTTCATTTCATTTGGCTATTCTACTTCTAATTTCAAAAATTTGCTTATCTGTCCAAAGCATTCTTGTCCTGGCATTCCCTCCCCACTTGTCCATTCGGAGCACCAAGTTACTTCTTCTGGATTTAGTGAAATCCTATTTCTTTCTCAAGATCATCCTAGACTGATTAAAAGTTAATTTAAAAGCTTTCAGAAGCTATCACAATCTATTGCTGCCTCCAGTGTTCATGAGTAAGTAGAACATACATTCACCATCATAAGATTCTAAACGTATTGAGTCAGTTAGGTAGAAAACAAGACCTAAAACAAATGAAATTAAGTTGATGATTACAGAGTTGAAATATGATATAGTCCTTTTCATGTCACAGGCAGCAATTTTACAGGAAAAGCAGAAGCAGGGAAGCAAGATCAGAAAGAAGGCATTAATAAACGAGTATATAAACCATCTAAAGTACTGACAGAGTAGATGGATTTAGAGTCAGACACTTGGATTTGCATCCATGTTTGCTAACTAGTCACATCTGACCTCGAGAAACTTACTTGATACTTCTGATTCTAAATTTCCTGACCTAAATGATGAGTATAACAACAATTACTTAGCAGATGATGGAGTTAAATACCCAACGAAAATGCATATTAATTTTATGGAAATTATTATATACCCAAAACGTGTACAAATGTTGAGTAATTATTAAACCCTTGAAGACAGAGGTGAATAATTTTTAACCAATTTCAGACTTATAAGTAAGAAAATTTCAAGAGTACAAATCATATATTGAACAATAATTAGTATTAAATATGCATTGTGTTTAAATATGGTTATCAATACTCTGCCATAGCTGGAGTATTGCTGGGTAGCAAAGAACATATAAGTTTTTTATTTGACTTGTACCTAGCATTTTGCATCTTGTCTGGTACATTACATCTCACAATACCCATATAATGCATATTCAGTGAGTGTATGAAAAAGCAATTAAAATATTGTTATAAAATATGTTTTATATAATAATCATATCTTATGTTTTAACATTATCATAGATTTTTAGCCCAGAAATCTGATATTGCCAAGAGCTCTTAGAAAGTCTGAATCTCTATTTTATATAGAAACCAATTACAAATATGTATTACTAAAATGTCTTTCAATATCATTATTCATGGTTAAAATGTGGCAAAAATTTAAATGTTCAAAAGAAGAAAAATTATCACACCCATTCAAACATATATTACATAGGAATTTTAGATGCTAGTTATGTACACTATGCAACAACACTAAAAATATTAAGGGGTAAAAATGGAATATACAATATATGATTTTAATCATGTAGAAATATGCATATACTGAATTCTAAGAACTAAAGATTTTTTTACATTACCTATCAAATTATTGATAATATTAGGTTATTTTTATGATGGAATATAATAAATTATTAAACACAATTTAAGCAATACAATTACTGGTTTTAACCAGTAATTACATTATGAACGATTCCAATATAGGCAACTCACATAAATCAAAATCAATTATGTTAACAAATAATTAGGAGAGATTATTAAGACTTTGCTATTGAGTGGAATGATTTGTCCTATTTCTTTAATTATTTTTATTAGTATGTGGCTGCAGTATATTGGAGTTACATTCATTTTGGTAAACTGGCACATATATGTATCTTTTCTTGATCACATTTGCTTCCTAAGCTCGCCCACGTTCCCCTTTCCCTGATCTCCTCCTACTTTTTCAAAAAGTCTGCCTACTGTATGCGAAACCTGTACTAGCTCCTATTAAAGCTATAACAAATTACAAGAAACTCAATGTCATAAGACAACACAAATTTATTCTCTTACAGATGTGGAGTTTGAAATTCTGAAATGAGTGGCTTAAGGGTGAAATCAGAATGTCAGTAATGCTGAATTCTTTCAGATTCCAGCAGAAAATTTGTTTTCCTTGTCTTTTCTAGCTTCTTGGGGAGGGCTGCACTCCTTGACTTATTGCCCCCATTTCCATTTTCAAAGTTGAACTCGAGTTTCTGCTTCCAACACCATCTCCTTCTCTGACTTTGATCTTCTTGCTTCCTGGTTTCTGGAACCTTTGTATTTACTCTGGAACTACCTGGATACTTCTGGTGTTAGCATCTGTACATTCTGTCTTTTGTTTTGGCTGAAGAGAGGTGCAGGTGGTGACTTATGGCTTAGGCCTAAGAAAGTTTGGATAAGCTATTTGTCTCTGGAGGAAAAATTGTAACATTTAAAGTTTGCTATTGTAGTGCAGATTACACAGGATTCTTTATTTAATCATATCAGGAAGATACCTTTGGCTATGTGAGATAACATATTCAAAAGTTTTGGATATTAGGATCCTGACCTCTGTCATTATTCTATCACAAAACACATATAGGACTTTATAATGGAATCAAACATTCTCCTGATAGTTAATTGTGGTGTCAATTTGAATAAGAAACACCTAGGAGACTATTTTAGTGCAGTTCTGGGTATGCCTTGATAACTGACTTACTGAAGAGGGAAGACCCACCCTGGGTGTGGTTGGCACTAGCCAATAGGCTTGTAGTCTAGATGAATAAAAAGGGAAAGAAGAAAGGAGTTTTGCTTCTGCTTCTTTGGTGGAAATCCAGTCTACATTGTTTCCTTTGGGCATCTGTCTCCAGGCTTCCAGCACAGACTCTTCAGCCTTCCAACACAGACCCGTGGCTTCCCGACAAGGATTCATGTGAGACTCTACAATGAGCCCCAGGTCTTTAAACTTCGACTGGGTCCTTTAGTTCTCCAGTGTGCAGACAGTCCTTTTGCATTCTTCCATCTCTGACTCTGCAGGCAGCCATTGTAAGCTTACCTTGTCAAAAAATAACACATAGATGTATATATATAAATATGCACATATAATTTAATGTGCACATATTAAATTTATTTCTGTAGTGAACTCTAACTAATACAGCTCTACATAGGCAAAAATATTTCTAAGTTTTGTGCTTTAGATATAAGATTTACTGATGGTAAAGAGAAAAATTTGATGATGAGACTCACAGGGCTTTCAAAAAACATGGCCAATGAAAACTAAAAATGTGACTAGATAGGTTGTATTAACTCAGGTAATTATTTGAGCATCACAGAATAATCATAAGTGTTTCTCTGAAAAGCAAATCAGCATTCTGCTCTGTAATTTCACTTCTATTGCTGCACCCTTTGAAAACAATAAGAATAAATATCCTTGTAAACTTTAAGTACTATTTTATTGGCTATAGCTAACTTTATATTTTAATCAGGAATAATGGTGATGGTATTAGCTACTTTGTGCTTATTGTATATTGCTATGCTTAAAAAGGCATTAAAATATTCCAACTTAATATTTCTACTATAGTTATTTTATGCTTTACCTTGAAGTTCATTTTCTGTAATGCATTATACCTCATAGTCATTTGTGCAAATCCATTTAATTGATTCAATTAAAATAATTATAAGCTGACTGATAAAGATATTTGCACCTTAAAATAGACATTATAATTTGTGATTATGAAATTATATTTCTGTATAAGAAAATAGAACTTTTTTATATCAATTTTAGTGATATACATACATAATTATATTTATACTTTGTAAAATACAATTTTTAAAGCTTTATATGAATTTAAAATTTTACAATAAAGTCATTTTTATATAATATATTGTTATTCAATGGTCCCGAGTAATAGGTCTTTTGGAAATCAAACCACATTATATTTAAACATATTGTTTTAATCAGGGATAATCAACTAAAAATACATAAGTTTTACCCACACAAGTAATTAAAGTTCTCTGATTAAGGGGAAATTTCAGAGTAGGTTAGTGAAGATATGTTCTGTTCAAAAATTCTGCCCAGATTTCCCAAAAAACCATAATTCTTTACACTGATCATACAAATAAATTTCTGATCTCTTTCTGAATTACTTTACTGGGCATTAGTCAGATTACCAGGCCAATGGAAGAGTTTCTTTAAATCAGCAAATAATTCTGTCTGCAAACCAGGTTGAGAACTAATTCACTGAGCATATAATGATGGATCGTAACTTGAAACTGTACTGTTCAGTCATCTACGGTTATGAACATTTTGGAACTGATAATTATTCATAATACACAAATATATATTATAACCAATACTAAAAACAGTTTGCTTTCTCCTGGTCGATTAAATATTTTTCATTACTACAATGTTTGCATTCATTAGATTTTTAGATTTAGGTAAATCGAGTCAAATCCAAATCCATTAATGGCAGACACGTAATATATCCTAAATTCATTTGCTCAGTGACAATCACTATTTATTTCTGTCAAGCTACAAATGTCCAAAAGAAATGAAATTTAAAGAACTGACTCATTTATTTATATATTTGTTTATATATTGGTGAAAGGAGTGACCATAAAATGAACAGCTAGTATTATGTATCTGTGAGTATGGTAATAACTGTCGCAAATTTAAATTTAAAACCGATCTTTTGAAAGAGGTTATTATTGTTTTGGGCTTGTTTAAAGCAAATTTTATTTAGTACATAATTATTTTCATGAAATAATGAAAATGATCTCTAAAAGTTCTTTATTTCATGTATACACAGACACACAACACATTCGTGCACACACACACACCATATGTCTCTGTAGGAGAGAGTTTATGCTTTTGGGTACAGAGTAATGATTTGTTTTTGTCTTGTCTTTTATGAGCCATGATGCTATATCTTTATGCCAATATATGTTATATTTACAGTTCATTTATTCTACTAAAAACTCGTGCTTTAGATACTCATCTTTGTTGGTATCTAAGGATCTTAATTTGTGCATTGTAATCCATAGAATGGATAAACCATTTAGACATTCAGATATTGGTAAGTAACTCCCATTTTGCTGTGAAACTCATTCTTGTGTAAATAACACTGCAATGAGCATCTTTGGGGCAACTAGTAAGAAATTATTTAAAGTAAATCCTGAGAAGTAGAGTCGCTACATCGTAAAATGCATACGCTTTTGGCGTTAAGAGATACATGACTTGTGATAGTTAATTGATTGTGTTAGCTTGAATAAGCTAACACCAACTACTTGGATTATGGCTAAGTGGATATGCCGAAGACAGAAGACCCACGCTAGGTGTGAGTGTCACCATCCAATAGGTTGTAGCCTGAATGGAATAAAAGAAAAACAAAGAAGGAAGACTCACTTCTGTTTCTTCAAAGGAGCTCAAGACTTCACCTTCACCTTGGACAGCATCTTCTGGCCTCCAGCTCAGACACTTCGGCCTCCATTGCAGAGCCTTCTGCCTCCTGACACAGACTCCCAAGGAACACGACAGTGAGCTCCAGGCTTATGACTGTATCCTTCGGATCTCCAGCAGGTAGACAGCCCTTTTGCCCTCTTCCACACCTGACTCTGCAGGCGGGCATTGTAGCCCTACCTTGTAAATCCTTACATAGTCATATATCCTACATTAAATCTGTTTCTATAGTGAGCACTGACTAATATGCGACTGTATCATTTGTTCGTGTTAGCTATCAATAAACACATATTTTAGCATTTTTGCCAGATCATATTAGCATTTAATTTTGCATTTTCCTGTTTTAATGTGTGAAAAATTACCATCTCACTTGTTATAATGGTTAGTTCTCTAATTATTAGTGAGATTGACTATTCTATAAAAAGTTTATTATTCCTTTCTTTTTTGTGTGAATTTTCCACTTTTATCATCTATCATCTTTTATCAGAGTATGAATTTTTCTCCATAATTTAACAATTCAAATATTATTTTATGTGTATTTCCTTCCAGTCACCTTGTTTTAACATCATTTAAGGTTTTTTAGTAAAGTTTTTATTTTTATATAGTCATGATGGTTATTATCATGTTTCCTTTTGTTTTTATGTCTTTTCTTATGTATGTTAACCAAGAATTTTTGTTTATTATGTGTTACTTAGAAAAGACCTTCCTTAACTTCCAAATTTATTAGCGTATTTTGGTTATTTGCCTTTTTTACATTGACATTTATAATTCACTTAAATAATTTTACATCACAAGAAATATGGGTTGATTTATTTTTATAATGTATGCAGTATAAACTATAAACATGTCAGCTATTAAATGTCTCACATTTTCTCCACTTAGCTGAGATGCTATCTATCACTAAATAATTAAACTGAATTTGGTTTGTGTGATCGCAGTTCAACCTATCTCTACTGCTAAGAAAAAAATGGAACGTCATACTCACACGGCAGTGACCTATTGCATGAGAAATAATGTTTCTTAGGTTTTTAGGTAAAGAATACATTTATGAACCATCATATCTTGCTCAAAATGCTGAAGAGCTTCTTCTTATTTCATATTTTGCAGTTATACAGTTTTGGGCTGGTAGCTGGGGGTAGTGGTGAACGCCTGCAAGCCCAGCACTCCAGGGAGGCTGAGCCAGGAGGGTGACGAGTTTGAGCCCAGTCTAACCAACACAGCGACTTAACGACAGGCTCTCTCGAAATAAAATATGAAAATGGACTGGGGAGGTAGTTCAGGGTGAAGGACTGGGCTTCCCTCACTAGTGTGAAAAAAATGTTCGGGGCTGAGGATAAAGTGCTCAGAATAGTTCTACATTTCTTTGCCCTGGAAGCTGAGACAGAATTGTAGGGTGAAAATATTTTCTTCTTGAGGATTTATGTTTCCTTGTGGATAAAATGTGCTCAGTGTGTTTTCCAAATGCTACCTGACAGCCGGAAGGAGAAAATAGTGTAAATTCCGACTTTGAAGTTTATATACACTTTCTTGCAACTGGATAAAGTACTTAGTTTATTCCATATGGAGTTATCCATCTTGTTCCATATAATTTAGCTTCGGTTGTTGTCTTCCTCATATCACACTGCATTGTTAACCTTATATTCAGAATTATATTCAGTATTATAAAATAGAATATATTGAGATTTATTAAAACCCCATATTAGAGTCTTGTTAAATTTAAAATGTCAAGTGTGAATACTTTTAAAATATGTTATGACCGTTTGATTTTATGAAACATTTATGTACTTATTTCCCAGACATTAATACTGTAGGCATATCTTTAAGCATATTGAAAGAGATCTCAGATTTAAGTATGAAAAAATATAAAAATAGTAATTGGTGGCCCATTTTAACCATAATTCCTATTAGCCCTTTCTAAGTGTTAACAATTGCATTAGAGCTGGCATGTGCAGATCAAACAGCAGGTATGAGCCTGCACAGGTATGCAGGGTGTACAGTAGAAGATTGACTGAAGACAAGGTCTAAAATGATAATACATAGCAAATGAACAAGACGTGTGTCTTGTAGATTATTATGCAAAAACGCGTTCTGCAAAATTAGTGACTAAAAAGAATTTAAGACATTATTTAGCACTATTAATTAGCCAGCAAGTGATAATAAAGACTGTCCCTTCAGTATTTACTGTGAGTCAGGCCTATATCTTTCCGTATTATTCAGTTAATCTCTCTAATAACACTATGGAGAATTTACACTTATAATTATTTTTTTATTTCAATAAGTAAACAGGGGTTTCATGAATTAGCAAAGCAGTAGATGGTGGATCTACTTTTAAATCCAAGTAATCTTGCTCCAAAATCCATGACCTAACATGCCAATGATTGACAGAATAGTGCTAAGAAAATCAAATGACTATCAGAAAAAAGAACCTCAAGTTAATACTTTATTAGCTTTTTTAAATTATCCCCCCAAATACCCTGAATATAGTTCATACATTTCCCAAGAATAGTTTTGATCACTGGTGTCTGTGAAGACTGTAAGTCAGCAACTATAAAAATTAATCTGAGCCAGATATGGTGGCAAACACCTGTAATTCCAACACTCCAACAATCTGAGGCAAGAAGATTGCAAGCTCTGCCTGTCTTAAGTAAGATCCTTTTTCAAAAAAAAGAATAACTAATAAATGGCTGAAGATGTATCTCAGCGCAAAGGCCCTGGGTTCAATTCCTAGCACCTAAAAAATGAAAAAGAGAACAACAACAACAACAACAAAAAAAAAGGAATCTAGTAATTGAAGAATTGGGTAATATAAAAAATCTGATGATTGAAAGAGTTGGATAGTATATTTTCATAGAAAGATGAATCTTTAATTATCTATCCCAATGAGGGTGTAAGCAGCGGAAATGTTGCTAGTATGAAGGAATTGTCATAGGGAGAGGATGGCTTGCTTGGAATTTAGAAATTCAAGACTCAGCTTCAACAATGCATTAAGTTTTTAAAGCAGCATCTATATTTCATCTCCTATTCTTTCCCTCTGCACCTAGTTCTCCAGGTGGAGGCCTGCGGACCACGTGTGATTTTGGTTACAGCAATAGAATCAAGCCTGGCTAACTGAAATACAAAGGAATTTATTTGCAAAATCTTAGGCAAATCACAGATTAGTCGCAAAGACTGAAGAATCAGGTTCAGAAAATGAGCAAAAAGCAATGAAAGTAGATACCAAAAAATATACCCAAGACATTGTAAAGATACGACTTCTTTCTACCACCATCGAATTCAGTAATGTTCTTTACCTGTCCCAGTCAAGTCAGTCAGTCTACCTGGTTGGTGAGCCTGGCTGACACACTGACAACTAGCAGTGAAAAGCAAAAAGAAGACAAGGGTCTTCTTCCCTTCAAGGGCTCCACACAATGGAGCCCATCACCCCAACAAAAAAAGTACAGTGAGTTTAATGCCAGGCGATCAGAACAGAATATATTTCCGTATGGTCAAGATTTTTAGCTCTCAGCATTCCAATGGTTTGTCTTGCATTTATGCCATTTGCATTATTCTGTAGAAGAGAAATTGTTAGGAAATCGCAGGTGACAAATTAGTTATTTTACAACTGCATTTATTTAACACTTTTGAATATTCACCACTAGCCAGGCATTGCTCTCAATTTATAGTAATATTAATTGATTCAAGTGCAGAAAAACTCTTTACATAAGCGCAGTGATTAAGTGATGCTACTTATGAAGGAAATGAGATATGGATATGTAGCTCACTGAAGGTCTTCCACAAAGTGACAGAGGTGAGGCATTTGGGCTTCACACGTCACACTTCTAACCATTATTTTCTGCTGCCTCTAACTGCAAGTCATTATCTTCCATATGACAGTTCCCTGATACTAACAGATTTTCATTGCAGGCACCCCAAGTAGAACAGTTAAACAACTGGACAATTAATCATATTTCCACAAAAGTAAATTATGTGAGACCTCATACTTTTTAACCACATGTAGTTGATAGAAAACGCTGTCATTGCTCCATCTAGAAACATCTTCTCTTATTTCTGTGGTTTCCTCCTGTGAATGTACAATTTGTGTTTTTGTCTCTAGCCTGTACTGACACCTCTGCTTGACATTAAAGTACTGGAACTGCTTTGCTTAAGTACACAGACAGAACTACCTCAAGATCTACACACCACTGAGGCAGAGATTTTCTGACAACTGACTTGCACAGACTTAAGAAGCCCAAGTCCATGACCTTGAAAGGACAATCTTGAAGGTATAACTTACAGCTCAGATCTCGCCGCACAGAGACTCTCATTTAACCTCCATAGGAATTTGCCTGAAATTGTGTCCCTGACTGCTACTCCTCTGCTGTACTGTACTTGACACATCCTAAATCCGGAGGGCTTGTCTCTAATAGATTTGTCATACAGAAACTCTCATATTAGCATTTACTTCTACAGAACTTGTCCAAAGACACTTGGCAACAACAATACTGCAGCTAATGTAAGCAGAAGAAAACAATGGATTGGAAATCCTTTGGGCAGCTCATGAAACCAAGCAAAGGTAAAAGCTGACCAAGCAAATTAGTAAAATACAATGTGACCGTAAGGACAACAACAGAAACAATGGTATAATTGTAAAATACGTAGTTCTATAGTTCACACTCATTGACTTCACCACTCCTAAAAACTCCTCCCTACTACCACCGTCACTTGTAGGGTTTGACGTTGCCTATGCATTCCCAAAGAACAGGGATGTCAACCTTTTCTGCCTTATTAATTATTCCCAGGCAATGGGAGGAACGCCACAATTATCTGCGTTCAAATTTCCTGGATTTAACATTTAAATACTCCAATTTTATTTGGCAAGTATGATCATTAATTTGATGCTGAATATGCTTTTTCTCTGCTCTTTGTATATCTAAACACTACTCATCTTGTATAATATAATATATAAACTAGATAACAAAACAGCACGTTATCCATAAAGTCATCTTCTAAAAATTATCACTCCCTACTCTGGACACTATTTAGTGATAATCTATATATTAATATTTATATCCTACGTGAGACAAGTTATTTCTGAGTATTTAACACGGCTTAGTGAAATACCTTGATGACAGTTGCCGTAAGAAAATTTGTCAAATAAATTAGAACAAGAGCTGTAGAAATATTAGGAGAGGGATTTGGTAGACTCAACAGGATTTAGTGACTGATTAAATTTGGGGGGTTTGAAAAAGAAAGTCGCTAAGTTGTTGTTTTAGAATTCAAGCTCTCATGTCTAAGTACAAAATGGCATCATTAACATTTAAGCAAAATAGAAATCAACAGTCTTGATAATTAGAATGTCTATAAATAATTTAATTGAGAAAATATGGAGGTTGGAGTTCTTCATATCCTTTTATGTTGGGATATCTAGCATCGACTTAGAAATTGAGTCTGAAACTCAAGTGAGACATTATAAAATTTGATTTAAGCATCCCAGACTGAATGGAAGTGATAATAGAAGCTACATAAGTAAATGAAGCCCTCAGAGAAAAAAATGTATGGAATGAGAAGAAAATGAAATAAGCATTTGATAAGAAACCTTAGAAAATGCTAACATTTATGAAGGAAAACAACAACAACAACAACAAAAATGATAACAGAAGAAAAGCAGTATAGAATTGAGATGAGGGAGCCAACGAATTCAGAATGCATAGAAGGAAGAAATCAGCCGTTGGCAGTTAAACTGTGTGGGACAATTTGCACCTTTTCTTGCATTAATACTCTTGCTATTGTGACTTCACAGATCCTGACACAAAAGACAAAGAATATTTCCTAACCCATCTACATAGAGCTCAGCCGCAAGACTGACTTTAACTAATTAAATATGAACGGGAATGAGAGTGACCTATTCCCAGTTAAACCTTAAGAGTCCTCACATGTCCGCTTGTCCTTCTGGATTTCTGCCATCTCTACGAGCAGAAACTGCCCCACTAGGCCAGCGAAAATAACAATTTCCAGACTCAGCTTACACTCATGCTGCCCCCAACTCCACAAAAATCAGCAGCACCACAATGTGTGGGAAGTAATACAGATTGCTTTATGCCACTGAGAAGCAAGATCTTACTGAGAGGACATTGTTGACATCAGTAAAATCACTAGCTGCATGCTAATGGGGCCATAAAGCCGTATCAATGGCTCGCAGGGTAAGTTCCGTAGAAGGGAGTCAGTCAGAGATGATCACTGATGGGCGGCAGGTGACTGAGGATTTAGCTTTATGGAGACTAAACATAAGCTGAAGGAGAAAGGGCACATGGCTTCTTTATTTTGAATGAGTTATTCAGAGAATCAACCTGCACATATATATTTTGGCACTTACACTATCAGTGATTAATAGAGAAACTTTTAGTGAAAGGAGGGAACTAATTTGTTAAGATTTTGACATGAGTGCTGAAATGACTGGAAAGATGGTTATTACGGTACAGTGAGAAATTATCAGATAATAAAATTTTCCTTTAGCAGAATAAAAACTCCTGGGATCTTTACCTTAATAATAGCATGTTTTTAAAAATTTGGAAATATCATATGAATAAATGAAAGAAGATAATTGGCATGAATATTAGGAAGAACAGTTTAATTTTTCCAATTGGGAAATTAGGCTGTGTGCAAATTAGTAATGTTTTAAATAAAGAAATAATATCAAAGGGCACGCTTGTTCATTTATTTTGACATTTTATAATTTAGTCTAATTATTTGTGAAACTATAACCCATTAAGCTGGCCTTTGGTATCGTGTGAAAAATAATGACATTTTAGTCAAAGTAGCACTTACTTTCACTTTGTATGGTACATTCAAGCAAGATATTTAGTGGAGTAATTAATTAAAAACTCAAATGTCAAGTCTTCCCCATATTTCTGTGCATTAGCCAAAGATACATATGGATTAGAAGCTAAAGAATTCAAAATAGGTTCTCGGTTAAATTCATGCATTTCCAGAGACAAATCTGTGAAATTAGTTCTCTGAAAAATGCATGAATGGCATATTAGGCCTAATTAATAAACTTGCACATCAAATACACCTTCATTCAGACTAACGGGCCTCCTTTTGCCATTTTACCAGTTTATTCAAACTTCGCATAATCCTACATTTTAGTGGATTCACACATCTTCATTGATGCCTCTTTGCCCCTGGAAAGCCCTGGAAAGGCATTTCACTCTATTT
Organism: Hystrix cristata; assembly: GCA_004026905.1. Taxonomy (NCBI): domain Eukaryota; kingdom Metazoa; phylum Chordata; class Mammalia; order Rodentia; family Hystricidae; genus Hystrix; species Hystrix cristata. Next base: position 33,522 of record PVJO010011260.1, read on the forward strand.
TAACTCATTCTTACATTAACACCATACTTTGGAGATCATTATGGTAGGAACAAGTATAGATTTTTTGTAAAAGTGAACTGGATTTATTTTTTATGTAATTTTCTTCATATGAAATAATTTCCAGTTTCATCAAAGCTGCAAGCTCATTTTGTTCATTGTAAATTATCGGGACCACATACAAGTGCAACCTAGCAACATTTCCCCCAATTTAGTTTTCTAAGTAAACAAAGCCTGCAGCACAGTCTTCTGTTAATGAGGGATGAATTTGAGTCTTTTCTGATAAATCAAAGGGCTGTGCTTATCAAACAAAGATGACGTTATTGATTCAAAGGGCAAGATTTAAAGACTGATTCTTAACAGTCTTTTTTTTTTCTAATTGTTCTGCCCAGCCATTCACATTTTATATTTTCCTTCTCATTTTTGCCACACACATTTTATAAAAAACCTAGCAAAGCTCGATGGTTTTTATAGTCACAGTATGATACAGTACTCACTGGGCAATGAATAGTAGACCATCAATAGCAGTTTAGGGTAACTCCTGGTAAGAACATTGATCCTACTGTCAAAATCAAAGAGAATTTCCGTTTTGGGTAATATAAATTACATGTGCATAGCTAAAAGTAGAGACCAGCAACATAAATATTTGGAAGTAGATCTTGCTAACTTAATTTTTTTATCTTAAAAAAAAACATTTAAAAAATATTAGTAATACTGGTCTTCACAGGCAAAGACAGCAGCCCATGGTATATTCGTCATGAAGGTTACAGTCTCTTTAATTGAGCAAGCAACATTAACTCATATTATAGAAAAATGCCATCAAATTTTGTTCATTTTCTTGCATAAATGTACTTCTAATTCTACTAGAAAGTTGAGCAGACTGAGCCGGGAACATTTTATTCTTTAAAAAATAAAACCGTATTTTACAAAGATAATCCTCTATCATGTCAGTAATTGATCCATATATACCTGAAAATAATTTGAATGTGACCAATATTGAATATAGGCATGACAATTAGGTTAACTATAGATATTATCAACTCCTGACATTTTGTGTTTGCTAACTTTGTACATATTTTGAAACTAGATATTGATAACATAGAGGATTAGAAAGCTCCTACTTTCCCAAAGATTTACCCTTATCATTATGAAATGTCAATTTTTTATCTCTAGCAGTGCTTTTGCCCCCAAATCATTTTTGAAATTCATAGTCACACAAAGACTTCCTTGTGTCTCCTTTTAATGTGGTATATCTTTTATTCTATCCTTTGGATTCAGTCACTGTAGTCTTATGTTAAACTTGTTTTTAAGAATAGCACATATTAATTTTTTTCTTTCCTAATCCAATCTAATAATCTTATTCTTTAAATATTGTGTTCATTTACATTGAATGTAATCAAAATATATTTGATTTCATAGCTCCCAACCTGCTTTACACTCTCCTACTGCTCTTGTTCTCTCTCTATCCTCCCTCCTCTGAAACTTCAGTTCTGTGTGTATATAACACCGTTTCATTGTATATTGAATGCTTTCTATGTTCTTTAGCTATTTTGCTTACACTCTCATGTTTCAGCTTGGATATTTGCTGTTGGTAAAGTGTTCCCCAGTTCACTACTGGACTTCCTACTTTGTCTAATATCTTACTAAATGCTCTATCGAACTCTTTACTTTAGAGACTTCAATATTCAGTTCTAGCCTTCTTCATTTGTACTTTATTGATAGATGCTAGTCTTCTAGTTATAATTCTCCATATTTTCATCTATTAGGTCTATTTTTTCTTACCTAATATTCATGGCGATGTTAATTTATTTTTTATTAAGTCCAACATTTGGGTCACCTGTGCCTCTTTTTAATTTTCTTTTGGGTGTTGGCATCTTTAATCACCTTTTTAATTAAATGCTAGAATTATGTATTTTAAAATTTGTAATGTTACATTTCACTAGGAATGGTTTGCTTGTCTCTTTTCTGGACAGATAGAGTAATGGCTAGTGATTATAATCTAATTAGTAATAAAGTTGAATTGAGGCTGGATAGTTAATTTTCACAGTTCTCTGGTACCTCTTGTTCACACTTACTCCAAAAGTGAAAATCTCCTGAATTTCCAAGTGAAATCTTAATATGTTCATCAGGGAGTCTATCTGGTAAATTCCAAGCTCCAATTTTAAGGCCAGGACAAGGACACAGCAGAAAACTCCGCTCTCCTTTTCAAACTCTTTCTGCTTAGTTTTCAGCCTCATGTTTGAGAAGATTCAGAATTGGGTAAATAATTGAGGAAACTGGGTGTGTGTATGAGTAAGTTTGCCACCATTGTGGCTTCTTCCTGAGATCTCAGCCCCTCATGGCTTCAGCTTGTCCCCTGTCAGCAGACAGTGCTAACTGGTAATGCTGTTCGCTAGCATTTGCCTTCTATCCAGGCAAAGCCTGACTTCTCCAACTGATGTCCTAAACCTACTCTCAGAAAGACAACAGAGAAAGTGCAGAAAGCACCCCACTTCACTTCCATTATTCCCTTTCACTCTTTCTGCAGCTTTTTTATGCCTTTAAATCATTTTTAAAATATTAGAGTCTTTGTAGCTGCTCTCAGGCTAAGGCTGGTCTATAGCAAGCTATTTCATCCTATTTAAAAAATGAAAACTCTTGTCGTGGTTTTCCTTTCTGAGATTATTGCCTGAGTCACATAGAAGATTTAAGTTATTTTGTTTCTTGTCTGCTTGCTCACATTTGCAACTAGATTTGTCCATTACTAATATTACAATTTATAAGGAAGAAGCTCTTTAATTTTTGGAGCCATGTAGAAATTGACCTAAATAAATTCCTAAACTGTTAGTTATTCTGACCAAGAATAAGATGTGCTGATTTCTGGGGCATTAACTCTTTTATAATAGAATTTTAAAATAATCAAGCAATGCTTTAAATTTGACTTTAAGCTAAATGTAAAGCATAGTCCAGAAAAGTATCATGTTTTTAAATTTAGGATTATTAGAAATCATTCAGTAATTTTGCAAGTAATCTCATATCCTATGCACTCATAAAAATCTGCTTAGACTAACTACAGAGTCAACTCAGAACATGGCATTACCTGGGCATAAGTAATAAACAACTTCAATAGGTTGTGAACCAAAATCAATAACTTTGTAATGAGGCATTAAGTCTCAATACATATTAAAATGACAGAATTCAAAATGTTATGCTATTTAGTTTTATTTTACTTCTGTCAGTTTACTCTAACGTGGGCTAGGTTTTAAAAACTAACAAAATTGGATTTTTTTCTTTTTGCAAAGTAATGAGCTAAAAATTTATTTTAGACTTAGATGTACAAACAGTGCATACATCATGAATTAGCTTTTTAAAATTTAAAATAAATTACTTTCATTTTCTTTCTCATATATGGATGTCATAATGAAATACATTTGTACCCGTAGATCTGTGCATAAATCAGTATGTTTCATAGGTAAGAGCAAAAAGACAATGAAAGAAAAAATGACTTCTTAAAATTATTTGCATTTGAAGGAGAAAAAAATGGATATGTAAATCAGTATGTAAGCACAATTTGCAGTACTCTGTGACATCTAATATAAATGTTCTACTGTGTAAAGCTGACAGAAACTTTTGTGCAATACCTTCATGAGTAACAATAATGTATTTAATTAACAAGTATGTCAAACACCATTATTTCTTTTTTGCTCATACTATGTGGGTTCTCATATAAAAATAATTATTTTAATGGCATGTTATCCTCAGATTCACTGTTAGAGATAATAATTGTGGAACCTTTAGTTCCCTAACTTTATTTTAGATTTAAGAGTAGATATGCTACAAAATTTCAAAGTACAATGTCTTGTAAGAATCTCCAAAAAATTGATACAACGTATCATGACCAAATAACCATACAGACATTTTCCAAGGAAATGATAAAAACCTGCTTAACTATTTATGAATCAAAGTATGCTGTGTACTTTGAAAATATGAAAAGTAAGCGATAAGGACAGGAAGAGTAAGACACAGAGAGAGGGTTCCATGGGAAATGTTGATGAAGAGACATAACTGGACAAGAACCCATCCACATCTTGCACACTTTGCAGTAAGATGGATGTATACCAGGTGACCATGAGAATACGTCTCGAATCTCCTAAGTGTCTTTACCCAAGAGTTCCAGCTGCTGCAATGTAGGTAGTATTTAGGACATACCTATCCTAACGCACTCCCTGTCAGTGGCTTGATCAGACAATGATATTAATAAGAACCCATATTTTAAGATGCATAGGACTCTGCGCACAGCCTATAATGGTTAGAGGACTCCACTGTGCCTTTGCCAGACCTCCATCTGACCACAGAGAAGGGAATGAGTGTCCTCTTCAACCTATTCTCTTCTCAGAATCAGTCTGAAACCAGCTGTGAACACTCTATTAGGCTCCGTGAATCCATCCTATTTTTCTCTTACACATTTTCAGAAGATAATATTTTTAGTAGCTTCCCAGAGGAACTGCACAAACATAGGAAGGCAACTTCTAACTACAGAGCTAAGCAATGTATCTCCTATAATTAGAAGAGATAGAGCATTGGATTTGGTTCCCCCATTTATCTCTACAGTAGACTGTGGCCTGTGTCTCAAGAAGGTGAGGTTTGGTAGCAGAACCAGGAAAGTGCTGTTGCACTGAGGTCTTGCAATTCTGAAATTGCCAGCAAAATAGACAAGAGCACACTTTCCTTGAACAAGGTGCATATTATTCCCCAGGAAGCTGTGGTGGGGTCCTCTTGGGTCTTATAAAAAGATCTACTATGATAAACTAAAATCTCCTCAGAAAGAACATAGAGCTACATAGTCAATCCCTTAAAGTTCAACAAATGGGATAAAGAACAACTACAGAGCATAGTTGGCTGCATTATCAAAAATGTGCAAGTAAATAAATTTTTAAAACTCCACGGAGTCAAGACAGTTTCAGCAGAAAGAGTCTATGAAGGAGGGTATAAAATTAAAGTGTTATTTAAAACATCTGTGGCCAGCTAAGCAAGAGTGGTAAGATCCCTTTACCTGTTATTCTATCCTACTTCTCTGCAGACACCTAGAGGGAAGATACTAGCAAGAAGTGGGAAAGTCCACTGGTAAAAAGCAGAGACTGACTTTAATTGTAGTTCTCTTATTTTACTCAAGGCTTTGAGGCTGAAACAAGAATGAGACGGACAGATTTAGATGTTCTACAAAAATCAAGCTTGGAATTTCAACTGTTATTTAATACTGAAAGTGCGATTTGGTGAACTGAATAAGTACATCCCAACCCAAGTATTAAAAAAACTATTAGCTAAGCATAAGCAGAAAAATGATAGAAAAATTGTAGGGCTTTTTAAACAGAGGGGGTAGGTATTACTCTCCATTTTAATTTTAATACTGTGAATCAGGTTTGTTCAACCTACTGATCACACATACTAATCTTTACTGAGTGTTAATAAAACTATACTAAACATATACTATCAATTTATCAATCATTACCATAAAATTCACATTTTAAACACTTAACAAGTAATCATCAGTATTAGTAAACCTCACACTACTTGAAAACTATAAATTTTCATTGACATTATTATTGTAGAAATTATTTTGATTATATATAGTATATATAAAGATACATTCAAGTATTTACTAGTATAATTCATTACTATACATTGCTGCTAAATGGACATTATCAAAAATATTAAAATTGTTTATTTCAACATAGTTGTATATTATGAAAGGAAAGTAGAATAAAAATAAACCGCAGTGAGATAATTAGAAAAAAGAATATCTCTGTATTTATGTTTAGCATAAAATGAAATAATAACACTGAAAGATTTTGTCTTGACTATTTAGTAAAAGACATGAATTATAGGTACTTTGAGCACATTTCTTTTTCTGAACAATTATTTATCTATAAACCAAAATACAAGCAATGAATACAAACTGGATCTTAATGAGCGGCAAGAATCCAAGACATGAAAAACAAACAAAAGGCCAAGAGAACCACTAATGATGTTACAATTGCTAGTATGAGTTTTTCATTTGGATAACAACAGATGATTCATGAGCTAACTAACCAAGTTTCATTTTTTTTCATCATCAAATTAAACCTTTTTTTGCTAATTTTTAATGACCTCAATCCATTAATTTTGTTTTGACTCTTCATTTCCATTCTCCTACCAAATCATAGTTCGGAGGTGAAAAATGAGTCAGACTTCCACTTTTTGCCTGGAAGGTAACACACTTTTCTAATGGGTAATTTACTGCAAAACAAAATACAGTGTTTTATGGGTTTGAAGCTAAACCAAAAGTGGAAAAATTGTGGTCTCTTTCTTGAATGGTTTGAATTTGACAGGAGTGGTGACTTTTCATACGTACACTTTCGGTACACGAAATTAGCAATTTTGCTTTCTATTCCCATACAACAGAGAGGTAAAGTCAACAAGTACTCAGTTATATTTGAGTGTGTCTATTTCTGGAATACATTAAAAGAAGATTTTTAATGAACATAAAAATGTTAAAGAAAAATACTCCACTTAAAAATTCACAGATAAATCTAGGGTTTCTTTTTTTTTTTTTTTTGGTTGCCTTATTTATATGAGTAAGATATTGTGCTGAAATATATCTAATATCTTTGTCATGATAATACCACTTTGGGCTAATTTTAATGTTTTCATTTTTATTGGGACAGACTTGATAGGTCAGTAAAGCGATTCCCTCACCTGACTTTCAAATTTTTATTACAGAAAACATCACTAACACTGACCTATGTGTAGGTGGGAAAAGTTGAGATAAAAGATAGTCATAAAAGATGGAAACCATTTATTTGATTTTTTGTTGCTTTCTGGTCCCGTCGCTCTACAGTGTTAGAATACAGCCTTTCAGTGTATGATTGTAATCTCAGCAACCCTTTTCCTAAAGCAATGACAAAGTTCAAACAAAACAAGCTTTTAAACCAGATTACGATGGCCAGCAAGATAAGAAAAATTTGATGAATGTACAAATATTATAATAAAATGATTTCAGCATGAAAATTTATTCTGTAGTGCTACAGTAAATAATGTAACAAGGTAAAATATAAACATTATTACTGAAGTAAGAATGAACTGAAAGTAAAATACTAAAATAGAAGTCAAAAATCCTAGAACATACTAGCCAAAATGAGACAGTTAAAAAGTTGTAAATTTCTATATCTATGAAAATTCGACAAACCTGATTTGACATTCAATATTTTCTTAACATTTAGAGTTTTATGCCTACTCAGTTTTTCCAAAATTATTTATTGAATAACTCATCTTTGCCCCAATGATTGCATTTCCATTTCTGTCATTTACTAAATCCTAATTCTTGGGACCTTACTAGCCAAAACAATGGAATTGTTTTTATAGTCATGCACCAGTTTTTACTTTTTAAGTGACTAATTTTACAGACTTTTAAATGTCCATTATAGCCAGTTATCTTTGCTCATCGTTTTTTCTAGAATATTTGTAAAATTTTCCTCATTTTATCTCTTTAAAACTTCAGAAATTGTTCATATTTCATGAAACCAATTGATAGTTTCTTCAGGATTGTATAATGTGCAGATTTAGAGAAAATTTTAAATTTCTTTTGTCTTGGTTTTCTGCTTTAAAATATATTTAAGCTTATTTTCGTGTCTCTCAAAGATATTTAAAATGTATTTACATGCTTGCCTATTTAAATAAAAATATATTTTATATATTCCATATGAAATATGTTTTAAATATGTTACCTTTTAGTTATATTACAAATATCTTGGTCTGACCATTTTTACTGTGTCCACCTTCTCTATGTTTTTTTAGTTTTTTCTCATAATGCATAAACACTTTTATTCTAAAAAAAATACCTGACAGTGTCCAACTCAACATATTCTGCAGAAGACATGGATTACTGTAACACTATCTCTTCCTTTGAAATAATTTAAGATATGTGCACATTGATAGTGAAGAGTGACTCAAAGTGCATGGTAACAAATGAGGATCAGCTTATACTCAAGTACAATGATCAGCTAAAATAAATGTTTTCTTTGCCCCATTTCTGCCTTCTTCAAAAATGTCCAGTTCCAAAAAAAAAAAAAAAATGTCAAGTTCCAACAAACTGTACCACATAGCAATTAAATGTATATAAACCAAACTAGCCAGCTCACTAGCTGTGCAGCCTGGATACTTTCTTTTTGGGGGACGGATATTATTTTATTTTAACAAAGAAGACTTATTGGTACATTTTAGATATACATAATGATCACATTCATCATAGTTAATTTGCACCTGTACATGATATATCTTGGTTTTTTTCCCTTCCCCAACTCCCTCTCTCTTCAACTCCTCTTCCTCTCCTTATTTACAACAGCTTTATTTACATTTTTTTTCCATTTTTTCCTTTTTCTTTTCTTTTCCTCCTCCTTCCTTTCCCTCTCCTCCCTCCTTAGTTTTCCTTCCCATTTGAATATTTCTTTTTTTCACAGTATCTATTATACATTGCTGTCCTTATTTACACTTACAGTTTCTCATGTCAGAGAAACAATCCAATATGTACTCATGTGTGTCGGATTTATTTCACTTAAGAGTATGTTCTCAAGGTGCAACCATTTACCTAGAAATGTTTTAAATTTATCCTTTGTATGGCAGAGTAGTACTCCATTGTATGAAAGAGCCACATTTTTATCCATTCATCAGATGTTGGCCATTTGGGTTGTTTCCAAGATTTGGCTATTACAAACTGTGTTGCTATAGACATGGTGTGTATCCATTGCTATAGCAAAATACTTCTAATTCTTCCAGGAAGATACCAAGAAGAGGAATAGCTGGGTCAAATGGAATCTCTATTTGTAGTTTTTAGAGGAATCTCCACACTGATTTCCACAGTGATTGGACCAATCTACACTCCCACCAAGAGCGGAGGAAGGTTCCTTTTTCCCCACAGCCCCACCAGCATTTTTTACTGGTTGATTTCTTGATAATAGCTGTTCTTTCTGGAATGAGATGAAATCTTAGTATTGTTTTAATTTGCATCTCTTGAATGACCAGTGATGTTGAACACTCTTTCATATATTTATTTGCTGTTCGTACTTCATCTGACAAGTGCCTGTTCATTCCCGATGCCCATTTTGGATTGGGTCTTTCAAATCGGGGAGGTCTGATTTTTTTGAGTTCTTTATGTAGTCTAGATGTTAGACCTTTGTCTAAGGAAAAGCTGGAATTTTTTTTTCCCATTCTCTGGGTTGTCTCTTCATTCTGTTGATGATTTCTTTTGCTGTGCAAAAGCTTTTTAATAAGATGTGATCCCAGTGACTGATTCTTTGTATTATTTCCCATACAGTCTGAGTTTTTTCATAAAGTCTTTGCATACACCTGTATCTTCAAGAGTTCTTCCTATTCTAGTCTATCTTCTAGCAAATTTGGTGTTTCTGTTTTAATGTTTAGATCTCTGATCCACTTTGATTTTAGTTTAGTACGTGGTGAGAGACAGGGGTCTAGTTCTAGTATTTGGCATGTGGAAAGCCAGTTTCCCCAGCACCATTTATTAAAGAGACTGTCGTTCTTCCAGTGAGAGTGTGTGACTCCTTTGTGGAAGATGAGGTATTTGAGTGTGTTTGGGGTTGTTTCTGCATCTTCCAACCTATTCCATTGATCTTTGGGTCTGTTTTCTTGCCAGTATCATGCTGTTTTTAATCACAGTTTGCTCTATAGTTCACCTTCCTTTCTAAAAGTTTAGATCTACATTTTTCCTAAAAGTTGAGATGTACTTATTATTTCATCTTCTAATTGCTTCCATGTCCATTTTCCATGTTCTTGTCTACATATACTAGTTACATTTATCAACTTTTCTTTTCCTTTACACGGGAGATTGATACCCAGCGCTTTTCACATTAAGCAAGAGTTCTACCGCTGAGCTAATACACAGCCCTGTATATTGACTCTTCATTAATTAAACTCCAAATCATATGGTCCCTCTCATCTTGGCAAATATATGCATTACATTAAAAGCAATATTTCTCAAGTCTTTCTTCCATTGATTCCCGTTACACTTTGTGATTATTGTAGGCTTTGCAATATTATTTTTCTAAATTTCACTTCATAGAGATATACATTTTCTTATTTAATTTCCATCTGTAATTCCATGTTTAGTTTAATTACCTTGAGTGTGAATTATATGCACGTGTTCTCCTATAGACTGGAATCGGTCTTATTCTGAAGTATGCTAATCATCTGCTTTTGAAAATATAATTATCACTTATTTTAATAGAAAACTATAAAAAAATTCATTAGTCTGTAGATTTGATTTTGTTGTTGGTGTTATTTGTCTGTTTATCTTTAAGTACATTCCCTCTGGGTCTTCTATTTTCTCTAAACAGTGATTGGCCTTGGCTCCTCTTTCTTGTTTATCAAAATAGTGTTTGAATATTTTGCTTAAAGTATAAAGTCAGATATTAAATATTGATTCTTATGTTAGTTAGTCACTAACCTTTTCAGATATTCGGGAGGAAATTAGACGCACGGGATTAGTCAAGACATAATGTTTTATGAGGTTTCTCTGAGTAATTTGTGTTGCAATTTTTCTAGTTGTCTCAAACTATTCCAATAGGTGGCAAAATTTTAGGGGGTCTTTGGCTGGTTGGGCAAGAGGATGAGTTTGTGGAAACTTCTTTGATTCTGAGAATTGGTATTGGCTGTGAAGATATAGCTGCCTATTTACCACCACTGAGCTTCACTGGCCTGCAGGAAAGCTTTCTTATTGTTCTTAGAGAGCATGTCACTCTTAGGTGGGTGAGAATTTCTCATATTTCTCATAAGGCATCCCTAGTTCCATCTATTTTGCTAAATAGGAGTACAATATGTTTTAAAGATAGTTTTATCGGAATTTTTGAAAATTATTCCTTCCAAATATCATTCTCTGTCAAAAGAAGGAGGTACCAATTTCTTCTAGTATCTTCTTCCAATTTGGTCTCAATTTTTTTACATTTGGTCAAAACTTTAAAATACATGGTACTAGTTTTAAATTTTTCCAAATCTGATTAATGGCATAGCATGGAATAAAAAGTAGACTTATAGGTGAGGAAACAAATCTAAAATGTAAATATAATTTTTCTTGCATTGAAAGTACTTAATGTCACTTAAAAATCGAAGAAGTAAAGATATTGCAATAAGAAATTGTGGCATACTACTTTATGTTACTGACTGATGGAGAAAGCTGTCATAAGAAAGTGAACTAAAAAAAAAAAAGAAAAAGAATGTGAACTATCTTTTGACATTAAATAAACACAGAGCAAAGTTTATAGAAGATGTCATGGAAATATGCTTCATTTTGAAATACTTAAAAGATTTATGAAAATCATAGAAAATCATAGAGTGCTTTCTTATCACAATATTCCTTCCAAATAACAGTGAATTTTGGAGAAGAAAAGCCAACTTGTAGATATGCTTATCAGGGAGGAGAATCGTGTTTAAAAGAGCCATCAGTAATAGACAAATTGGTCCAAATACAGTCCATCAGAGGAAAGTTTACCTAAATAACACTTTCTACTTTTATTTCCTATAAACTGAACTTCACCTGATGAAAATGTTTAACACCTCTGTAAGGACTTACAGATTTTATTCTAAGATATGTTGTTTTGAAACATGATATATTATAACCATATTTGTTAATTTGCAAATATTTTCATCCATTCTGTAGGTTGTTTCTTCACAATGTTGATTGCTTCCGTCTCCGTGCAGAAGCTTTTGAATTTGTTGCAATCCCATTTCTTAATTTTGCTTTCATTTTCTGTGTTTCTGTGGTTTTGTCCAAAAATCTTTGACTACTGTAATACCCTGAAGGTTTTCTCTATATTTTTTTCTGATAGTTTCATAGCTTCTGACATTTAAATGTTATTAATTCTGAGTTGCTTTTTGTGTTTGTTGAGAGATAGGCATTTAGTTTCTTTCTTCTGCATGTATATTTCCAATACTCCCAGCATCTTTCAGAGAAGAGATTGTCTTTTCCCCAATATATTTTTATTATTTTTAGTCAAAAAAAAAATTGTCTGAGGCTAGGTCAGTTTACTTCTGTGGTGTCTATTCCATTTAATTTGTCCTGTGTCTCTTTTTGTACCTGTATCGCCCTATTTTGATTATCATAGCTTTGTAATTTATTCTGAAGACTAGTATTTATAATGCCACCTGTTCTGCTCTTTTTTTAATCAAGATTATTTTGTCTACTCAAGATTTTTGCAGTTCCATACAAATTTCAAGACTGCTTTTTTAAAATTCTTTTAAGACAATTACTGGTATTTTGTTAAGGATTTCATTGAATCCATTTTATTGCTTTGGGTAGTAAGAATGTCTTAACAATTTTGATTCTTTTCTTTCATGAAAGGATGTCTATCCATGTTTTTAATTATTATAAATATCCAAAATCTCTTCAATTTCTTTCATCAGCATTTTATAGTTTTCATTATGGAGCTCTTTCACTGTTTGGTTATATTTACTCTTGTTGTTTTAGTTACTTTCTTGTTGCTGAGACACAATACCAAACACACACAAGTTGAAAGAGGAAAGGTTTGTTTTGGCTCATGGTTTCCAGGTTTCAGTCCATGGCAAGCTGACTATAAGCAGGGCAGCTTGGCACAGGGGCATGGTGGAGGGGCTGGGAGGAGAAAAGCAGTCCATGGCATGGCTGCAGAAGCAAAGTCTACATCATTGATTTTGTGCTTACATTCTCATGTTCCACACCAGCCCTTTCTCATGTAAGCTCATCTTCTATCACTATGCACAACTTTTGCCCATCTCTGATCACCCTATTTATATTTAATACTCCAGATCTCTAAAGCTAAGAAATAACATTATCGTGTTTCCTTCTAGTTTATACATAGGCTGATTTTACTGTGTAATTCAGAACCTCACACCCATACAGAAAAGTCAGAATATTGGAATTCAATGAACAAATAAAAAGTGCCTGTCACCCCATCTGTCAATCTTGTTAACAAGATACAATGCTCCAATTTTCCAGCTGACTTCCTTTTCAATGGATTTGCTAGTGATGGGAATAATGCTAGTGATACCTCTGGGATGCTAGCTAGACTGCTGCTTGGCTCCAACTTCAGCTGCTTATCAGGAAATGCCTTGAATTAAGTATGTTCTCAAAAAATAATCATCAGAAAAAGCAGGATGAACTATTAAACAGGCTCATGCTAACCACATCTTAATTTCCAAATACCTCCCCTCCAAATAGGGAATGGGAAATGAGACATGATTCCACTGGTCTATGCCCCCAAGATAATTTTTCAGAAAATTGTACTTTTGAAAAGCCACTATAGCAAAGGTCAAGAGTTTTTCACTGATTCCATAAAAATTACTGTAATGTATAAATATGTTTGACATTTTCTCTCTCTCTCTCTCTCTTTTTTTTTTTTTTTTTCTGAAGGTAAGCAGTGCCAAACAGAATTTAGAGAAGCCACTTTGGGTGGGCTAATTTTCATGTTTGGCTTGTGGCATCAGTGCTTTAAATTATAATCCTATTTATCTCATTAGAGAAATTTTTAGCTTTTTCCCTTTTTTGGCAAAATGACCTCACATGGGTTGTCTCTATTATGATCACAAAATCGTCCCATGACCCTCTGAGGTGGTGTCTATCAGTATACACAACGCATTCCCGAGGGTGCACAGTGACACTTAAAGCCCATAGCACTGTGTACCAATTTCACTCTGTAAAACTGACGTATTTCTATTTCGTCTTCCCTAGTGAAAACCAACCTTTAAAATAAACAAGTCTATAGAACATTGTTCACTTCAGATCATGTCCATTTAATAGTCATCCTGCCTCATGAGGTATCTGCATGGTAGAATTTACCAAGGTAAGTGGGAAACCTTCAGTTCTCTACACACTTTTTCTTCTCAGGCAAGCTTACTATTCCTACCTAAATTATTTATCAAGATAAAAGAAATCCTGGGAAATGAAATAAAAACATTTAAGAAGCTGTGTATTTTTTTAACCTTTCTAGGCCTTAATAAATGATAGCTCCTTTGCAAGGAATATTGTACTAGTTACTGTTTGTGATGATTCTGTGATCACTGGGTTTAACATTTAGAAACAAGTAGTAAGAAATACAAGTATAATAGTCTCATGTTCTGGCATTGCGATTTGTTTACATAAGTTAATTTTACTTGTGAAACCTACCAGTTACACAGTATCTAAATTGTACTATACAAATTTGAAAAAAAAAAATATCCAAACATTATTTCTCCCATATGCAATTAGAAGCCTATGAAAAACCTGGTCGAAGACTTTGTAAACTAGAAACCTGAAGAAAGCTTCTGTAAGCAGATAAGGAAACATGAAGTTGCTTCACAGGATTGATGGCCACGGGATCAGTTACAGAATCAATAAGCAAGTTCAATATGGGAAAAGCACAGACTTTGGCTTTAGGCTTACATATGTTTATATTCTGGCTTCACACCTTCGTTTTGAGGAATGTTAGGAGAGTTGATTCATTTTTATTCTGCTTCATTTTTTTCTAATCTGTAAAATGGGCATAAAATGTCTACTTCTTACTAATAAATTATTGTATTATTTTTTATTTTATGAGAAAATAAAAATTTCATAGACAAATAATAAGAGAATAACAACAGTTATTAGACTGTATTGTTATCTTTAAAATGATTACTATGTGATATATGATTAAAAACTGAATCACGACTTGCTTCCTTTGGTCTACTTCTCATCCATCTATCTATCTATCTATTTAATTTTTTTAAGGTGCTGGGAATCAAACCCAGGACCTTGTGCATACTGGGCAAGTGCTCTGCCACTGAATGATATCACCTCAGCCTCTGCTTCAATTTTTAAAAATCCCTTTGGTGCACTGGAAATGATTGTTTCTATTGCCTGAGTTTTCCTGGAGGCTGAGTTGTGTTTAATAATATGTGAGTCACATACAATGTGTGTGGAATTTCTCTTTAATTTCTAGGAGATAGACATCACTCATATGGGCAGTTTTTGTATATTGCTGGATACCCTGGTGTTGTATTCACTTAAAATGAGTCCCTCAGATAGACATGTAACAGAAATTCACTCTGTTGTGGCAGCTTCCGGGCAGTCGGAACCCTACAAAGCTGTGTGTCGGATTGTGAATTCAGGTCTTTTTTTGTAGCAGAAGCTGAAGCCAATGTGTAGGTGCCCTGCCCTTCATCTTCCGGTGTCACAGTGGCTCTTTGTGGTTCAGAAGCGCAAGGGAACATTTTCTGGCTGTTATTATTGTTGGTTCACATCTTATTTTCTGTGCACTATCACCCAGAGATTTATTTTGCCTCTAACTCTTTTCTTGGGTCTGTCTCACCCTCTGAGTAGTTGCATTAGGTTATTTCTTCCCCTTGTGTAATGATTTGCATTTTTACAACTTAAATCTTGGTTTTATCATTTCCTTACCATACTTCTAATGCCTCTAGGTTCTTTATTAAAATTATTTCCCTGTCCTCCCCTGTGTATGCAACATCATCCAAGTTAGTACCATCCACAAATACAAATGTGGTGCTTATTATCTTTTTTCTGAGCATTCACAAAAGTATTGAATATAAATGAACTGAAATTTTTTAACTTTGTAAGATCCATGCTCATTTCTAAGAATACAAACGTCTGTGTGCATTGTTTTTATTTGTGTAAGACCACAAAATCAATATAAATGTATTTAGCGGGTCATATTTAGGAAAATAGCTATACGCAACATCAAATTATATTGTACATCAGATAAAATGCCTCAAGACTTAACAGATTTCCTATTTTAGCCTTTTTTAATTTAATACATCCTTTTGTTGGCCTTACTGAACCTCATCTAACATAATTGCAATTGATTAATTTTTATTCATTGCTAACAGTAAGTATAGGCTTAAAGAAAATCATCCTGAAATGTTGGTTTTCTCTGCAGAATCGTGGTCTTGAGTCTTAATAACTTTTACATGATGCTTCTCTGAGGACATTTTAACCAAAATATGTTCAAGATTAATCTACGTGTGAGTCACAATTTATTTGTAGATGGTGAAATAATTTGTCTTTGGTAGATTATAGTTAACTGTCAATATGCCAGATATCAAAATATATGGGTCAAAATATTTAAAAATGTGACCACAGCTCTCAGTTTTGCTCAGGGCCCTGCAGGAAAATGTGTGAAAGTAAAGAGAGCCCATTTTGAGGTCTAATATGTGCAGAATTATCTGTCTCTTCAGAACAACCTCAGACAGTCTCTGTAAATGGAAAAATCCACAAAAGGGAATACTCATCATGAATGTTGGTGGCCACTTCACAATCATCTAGTTCAAACCTTGATTCAGGGATGAAGGAAAAGATGTCCCAAAGAGTTGATGGAGAAGACCAGAGTCACACACCCAAGGAAAATACCTGTTTCAAATTACTTTTATGGACACTCGCTGAAATCTTCAGGATACTTTATTTTCTTAGCCTAAAGCACATGTTTCTAGAAGTTATTTTAGATAGGCATTACTTTAACTTAATGCCCTTAAGACTTGTTGAATTAAGACCAACTTAATATACGCATGGGAAAAACATTTCTATATTTATATAAAATTTTGGATGAATTTCACTTAAATTTAGTAGGATAATACCACGTGAATTTCCAAATGTTATTTTAAAAGCCTACCTAAATCATTCCACACCTTTATTACTTGGTACGAGATCAACTTGAAAGTTCTACCAGTTAATATTGGTATTTTCTGCTCCATATTTTCCCACACCATTTCCCTCAAGAATACCTTGTTTAGATAGTAGAGAAGGAGTATGACAATGAGGAAAAAATGATTCTGATTCCTGAAATCTTTCATAAGCATTACTGTCAAGGAAGTACAGAGATGGGACATCAGGTTAAATCCACTAATAAGGAAATGTGTTCTAATAGAAATGGACATGAGATACAAGAGTGAGAGAATCCGCTAATCTCAAGTGCGGACACAATCCATGCTACTCTGGAGAACAGAAAAGAATGGAAAAATAGTTTTGAAAAATGAATGTTCTGAAAAAAAGAATTACATTTACCTTTTAAAAAAATGCCCATTATACTTGTTTATAAAGAGAAAAAGAAGATGGAAATCAAAGCCCGGGAGAATTTAATTTTTCTTCTCTCTAATATTATCACTCCTAGCTGTTATATCAATATTGTTAGATAATTATTCGCAAGGCTATGTAGGCACTTAAAGCCTTAGAGATTATTTAAAGTGCAGATATTAATGATGTAAAAAACAAGTTAAAAATATTTAGTATGAAACAATAGTGTACCTCCTTAAAACTAAAATATCTATAAGCTAGAGTTGAATAAATCTTACTAATTAAAACTCTTAATTACCAAAACAGCTTCAATTCTTTTAACCTAGTGTAATTAATATTTTACCAGCTAATCAAGCACTGTTGCTCAAACAAGAACAACATTGTTGAACCTAAATATTCTCCTTTGCATTCGTGCAAGATTATTTGTATCAGTTTAAGTGCCAATCAATTGGTAATTTGAATACGTGTTTTTAAAAGATGAGCAAAATTTCTGTATGAAATTGTTGATAGAAACAGTTCAAAGCCACTTACAATCACAATGTGTTAATTCTAATGCATCTTTGAAAGCAACCTTGAAGACAACTATGCTTGTGGAATTAGGAACGTCTTTTTCTGATTTGTCTAAGACAAGTATTCAATTCAGTAAGAACATTAGAGCAATGAATATCTTTAAGGCATTATAACAGAGTAAAATATTGTCCCTGCCACAAAGGGGGTTGCATTCTAGATAGGAAAACAAATGATATTATTCATTTTTAGATTTCACTAGCTGGAAAATTATATGAAATAATATATTCAAAGTAACTAGGCAGCAGAAAATTACTTTAGAATGCTTTCAACAAAAAACAAAAGTGAAGTTTTATATGTGAATAATAATAATATATTACATTCATCTCTAACTTTTATATACTATATAAAGTATGTTAGTATGTCTATATGGTACTAAATATAATATTTCATGAGAGCTGTACGAATTGTGAATAATTATATAGTTAGAATGAGTTCTTAAAAAGGTAACTAATACTGTTTTTAGTTACACAATTCATACTTTGGTGTTAAAGTGGTCTTCACTTGTCATTCTATTACCCCTATTTGAAAAGAGGAACTTCAATCGTATCTTTGGTAGTATTAAATATTCACTTTTAGTGTCCTTAATGTTGTAATCTTAGCATACTTAGAAAATACGTGTGTGCTTCAAATACCTGCACTAATATAATAAGGTCATTTACAGCCAAAGAGAACGAAATAGAACTGTAACCACAGTAACACAAATAATGTATGCAAAGAAAATAATGAGACAGTCGAGGAAAAGAAGTAGACATATCTTGGGAGGGGCACAAGTGTGCAAGTGCATCCGAGTCCCTTTACAGGAACAAGGATACTGTATTTAGCCTGAATTTTCTACCAGCTACCATCTTGCTTCAAATTAACAGCTGCTCTCTCTCCCACCCTCCCCAAGCCGGGAAGGTTGCTACATCAGGAATTCAGAAAGATATTTCTGCCTAAATCTCATTTGAGCCTCTAAATGGTCTTCACTCTTACCATCTTCAGTTATTTTTGTTTTGTTGTACATAACGGTTTTGTAGTACATAGTGATTGCATTCCTTGTGGGGCGTTGGTCCACGTACATAACGCATCTTCATTCTTTTTTTTTAATTCCCTTCCCTTTTGCAAAAGAACTAGCTCCCTATTTCCTATTATCTTTTATTTTGCTCTTTATTTGTATTTTGGATTTCTCAGTTTTAAGATTATATCACACTATTCCAGATCTATGAGTGAACGTTCTATGAATGAATGCTTTCCATTTAATATATGTATGTTTATATAAATACATCCATCCATTTGTGTGCTTCAACATATGTGTGTGTATATGTGTGTGTGTGTATATATATATGTGTGTGTAGAGAGAGAGAGAGAGAGATGCTTTGTCTCAAAGTTAAGGTGCTCATCTAGTACTCTCAAAGACTTGGACTATGATAATTTTGTCCAAATAACTTGAGTGAAGTTATACTGGAATTTTTATTAAATAGCCTAGATAGTCACACACAAGTTGTGCTGTGCCATATTAGCTGGATTTAGCACAGAAACCTGAGCTATCTGATTTTTGTGGCATAATTCATTTTTGGGGGTGTTCACCCCTCTGGTTTCAGAGTCATGCAATATTTACTGGGCACTTACTCTCACATGCAGTTATACAAAAATTAAGAGATAACCTCACTTTCAAATGGTGATAGTTTACTTGCTATTTGCACTCAATGAGACCTTTAAATCTTCAACCTATTTTCTCAGGGTAATTTTCATAATACAGTTATATTTTTTGTTCGGTGTTAGTAAAGGTAGTAGTGGGAATAGACATCGTAGTGTAGTACAAGTTTAGATTTTCATGAAAGGGTAGAAACATGCAGTGAAAATCTAGCAATGGGGAAATTCGTAACACCTGTCAGGATGAAGCTACAAAAGATGAAGACTTCCAACATTCATTACTAAAGCAAACACAATTCCCAGGTTCAAAAATACACTTATTTCAAATTCATCTGAAATAGGAAACGGTTCTTTGCTTAGCCAGGAACACGCAGTACAAATATCTGTACCTGCCGTGTAGAAAGAATCTTGAGATTCTACTTCTCGCCAATAGTTGCCATTGTATTCTCTTTACATTTACCTCTTCGCATCTATTTACTATGAATTTGTCTGTATATTATGGATATCATGTGCATGTAATTATAAAAATATTATGATTTTCCAGAATATTGTTATTTGTAGGAAATGCAGATTACACAACAAATCATTTCCTTTTCCTCGACATTTACTGATTTAGGGGTTACAGACAGGTACAGTTTAGGCAGTTTGTAATTAAATAAACCACAATTTATTTAATTATGGATTTAGGAAACAGAAAACATTAAAAGTGCTTCTCCGGTATGCACAAAACTCATTTTCAGGAGTATGATTCAATTCTAATACTCCAAGCACTATCCTTGCATGATAGCAGGTATGAACAGAAAACAAGTTGTCCCTCATACAGTGTTTAAACGTTGTGGCCAAGATTTAAAGCCACAGATTTTGGAGTCAGACAGAACTGAATTTAAGCTAGAAACTGGCCACAGCCACAAGATCATAGTTAAGCTGGCCCACTTCTCTCTGTCACACTTAATTTAGGGTGACAACATCCGGAAATGCTTGCAGGAACGATCTGTATTTAGAAAGAAAATAATTTTACTCATCGAGAATTACTAATTCATTCAGAAGCCAGGAATACTGCTCAAGCGGTCTTCATCCGCGCCCCCAAGGCTCAGAGTCATGCAAGCTTCCTACCTAACCGTCACTCCGGAGCGCCTTTCCCCTGAATCACCCTCCCAGCCCACCAGTCCTGCCGCAGGACTCCGTCCAGGCCCGATGCTGCCGAGACACCCAGGCTGGGAAGGCAAGACTGGGGATATTTGAAATCCTTCTTTCTGTTTTTCACTGTGGGGTACCTACAAGGCGAATATTGCATTGCTACTGTGGGTCTCAAATTATACCCCGTGAAGAGTGTTTTCCTTCTGACACGTTTGTCTCTTCCCTCCATTAACTGAGACTTTCTTGAAGAAAGAAGCAAGTCAGAGAAAACAAAATCCTCTATTACTTTAGTTTATTAATCTCTTAAATAGTTGCAACAGTATTTTCCCACAGGGGCCTGGTGAGGACTAGTTTAAAAAAGAATCTATAAAGCAGGTGGAACAATGGAAATAGTGAAGAAAGTTACAGTTAAAACAACAAAACAAAACAAAACAAAACAAAAACCCTATGCAAGACTGGGGATTTAGCTCAGTGGTTAGAGTCCTTGCCTAGCAAGTGCAAGGCCTGGGTTCAATCCCCAGCACCAAAAAAACAAAACAAAAACCAAAAAAGAAAAAAAGAAAGAAACCTATGGTTACTTTAATCATTTTCATGGACTCTCCAAAAGATTAGCGTTTCTACAGTTATCTAGAATGTGTTTTTCTAGACACTCCGGAGCACCTTTCCCCTGGAAACACTCTTCCCAGCCCACCAGTCCTGCCCCAGGACTCCATCAAGGCCTGATGCTGCTGAGTTTTGTAGTTCATGTTTAGTACCAATATTGCATTCTGACAAAGTTTTCCTTATCATATTAGCATACATGCTGTTGACAGATAAAAACACAACATACACATACATATCTATATTAAACATGATTATGGATTATAAACCAGCTTAAAAAAATAAGTCTTTAACCACAGTAACTTTCAGATATTTCCCTTTTAACTAAGAACAGAACACGGAAAATCCGTTTCAATTATCTGCCTTGTTCCTCCTCATCCACCTCATCTTCCTTCCTCCCCACACCCTCAGTCTTCCTGTCAAGAATGGTGGAGTACACACCCTAATCAAAGTAAGACACTGTAGAGGCAGCAAGATATACCAGGGAGATTAGAGGGGAATAAAAATGACTCCAGAATGGTCCACTGATAAAGAGTAAACTTGAAAACAGACATTTTCGACAGGTACAAATGTAAGAGAATTCACATAAGGATGTCTCAAAGTCTGTCCCCACTGAGGAAAACCCGTAATAGAACAGATAAGACTCAGCGCCTCGTTATCTCTACATTTGTATGCACTGCTCGTCCCTGCCCACAGCACATTAAACTGATTAACTGTGTTTATTGACATAATAGTTGCAGGCTTGGACCCATGTTGGGACACATTAAATCACTTATTAATAGGAATTATTACTTTTTAGCCGTCTCGAGTGCTTACAAAGGAAAACCATCATGACGCTTTTCACATTACTTGAGCATCGTGACAGTTTCCACATTTGTAAAATGATATTTATATTGCCTTGAAGCTATTGGAACATTTACATCCACAAATAGCTGCTATGTTCTTTTTTCATAAATTAGAAGAGAATGGAGAAAAACACCGTTTTAAGAAAATCACATGCTATCTTAAGAGAAGTCGAGAGTTTAGTCAAGAAAAGGCAGGTGTTTAGATTTGGTGTTCACGTCTCAGAAAAAGAAATGCAAAAAATGGTTTAAAGGGATTAATTTCTATAAGTATCTTTATCTGTCTCAGAATAAGCTACTAGTATTGCCAGATTTTAACATTTTTTCATTCTTAGTAAAGCATAAAGAAGGCCAAAGGAGAGTTATCTTGTTAACATGAGATTTCTTTAGTGAACATTTTAACAGTTGGATGAGACATTGTTTACTACCCTGCCCTATTTGTAATGCTATGTCTACCGTCATAATCCAAGAAATAATAAAATAATTGATGACTTACTTGCTGTCCAGAAATTCATAAAATCAGTATGAAATTTTCATCCCGATAAAAGCGTATCATCAAACAAAAAAGAAAATACAGTAATATCCATACGTAAGTCTTTATTACCAGGCCGTTTCAGTACCATGTCCAGGCCGCCAAATCACATGACCTACGGTAGATTACTTGACATGGTGTCAAGTACTTAGAGGATTCTGGATGACTAAGCATCTTTATTTAACCACCATGCTGCTAACCTCACACAGGAAAGGGCCAGAAAAGGTTAATGTAAACATTGTCTACTTCCTTCAAACCACACCAGAATACCACATCTGGTGGGTCACCTCACCTTGCAGTCAAAACTCAAAGGACATTGCTTTCTGAATGTCAGGATAATTTTATGAGAACCAGACAGCAAGCAACTGATGTGGGACTCAGAAAAAAAGCAGATTGTTGCATGTGAACTGGGTTATAAAAAAGAGGCGAGTATGAGTGTGAGGCCAAGACCCACTGTAGCAGCCATTGACGCTTCCAGACAAATTACATCCATACTAAGTCTAACATCAAATGGCAGGGAAATTCCACAGTAATGAGATTTCGGAGCACAGTGACTCCACAAGAGTGAAAGTCATGGATTAGACAATTCAGTCACATCTGGCCAGTTTTGTGATAAGAATAAAAAAATGCCAGGATGCAACATGAGACTCATATAACAAAAAGCACTGATTTTATTTGTTGCTCCCAATTTCATTGTATACATAACCTGTTTATTGATTTGGGTTGTGGATACTCAGGTTGCCTCCCATTCTGCCCTCCCCCACCACAAGTACTGCCGCAGTGGGTGTCCTTCAATATTTCCACATCCATGAAAATTTGGGGGAGATATGCACAAACACACACACACACTCACAGTTCATGAGATGCATGTACACTAAAATGGCATAAGTAGTACCAGATTGCTCTGTCGCACACCTGTTTAAAATTCTACAATGAAAACATACCATTTTTGTAACTAGTTCAAATAAATATTGCTACATGTAGATATTTTGTCTTTTACCTATCTAGTCCTTCTTTTATTTGACTATAGGAGCAGTACAATTGCTTCAGTTGCACAATATAGGAATCTATCTAATCCTGGTCATTTTATGGGGTTTTTTTTTCCTATTTCTCTTTCTAATATGCCCTCATCCTATAGAATCTATTGCATCTGCATTATAGATTGTATTGATGATCTCTCCTAAAATTATCTGTAATTCTCTCCACTAATTCATCAGTACTTATATTAAGCCATCAGCCTTACATCCTGCTTTAATTTGATTCTTTACTGTTTCTTCCTAACTGGACATCAGTAGTTTCCACCTCAACAGCATGATACAGATGTCGCTCTGAACCTGGAATGTACCTCTTATTATAACAATATTAAAAATGGCCTTAAAGACTTAAGAAATATGTCCACTGTGGTTTACTAGCATCATTGTGTGTACAACATTTTAAATTTTATTGCAATTATTTGTCAATATCTATTTCTCACAAGTCACAAAATTCTGAAAGAAGGAATTATTCCTTTTTTATTCCCAGTGCCTGAAATGGGAACTACTGAACAAAGATTTGTTAAATGGACTTTCATTGTTATTTTCTTGGGCTCTTATTATAGTTAATAATCCTTTATTAAATTTTTAATATAAAATACTACTTTTAATACATTTTTCAAAATAAGCAAACTACATATGCTTGGGAGAAAATATTTAATGGAAAAATAAGAGAATGACGAACATGAATTTTAAGATATAAGTCACTGCTTGGTGGGAAGCCAAAACAGGATGTGAGGGATCTAAGTAAATAAATGTAAGCTATCAAAAATATTCAGATTATTAGATCTCATGGCATTTTAGAGGTATTAATTATATTACTGATAATACTGATATAAAACAGGACAGCTATGTATAATCCAAGATATTTCAAAACAGAACTATGAATCATAATCGGTGAAATTCTATAACCTGGGCCTCCAAAAATGAAAAAAAAAAAAAAAGGAAAATGTGTGTATATTTCTAAAATAAACATTTCTTCTCCAGAAAAGTTTTATAATGTTATGACAGGAGAATTCTGGAATAAAGAGTCTCTTAATTCAAAAATAAATATTTAATATTAGCAATATTATGGTATTATGAGCAAATTACGACCTTCTTAGTGCTTCACATACGAAATGCCTGGATCTAGCACTACGGTAGATTCCAGTGGTGAGGTTCTCGATTCAGTGGGCAACAGGCTTGTGCCATTTCGCAGCCACGGCTTGTTTCAGTGTGACTCACCCCAAGCCATCCAAGCAGCTGCCCACTCCACACACACAGGATTTGTAGGCTGCCTGAGAAGTTATGGAAAACCTAAGCTATGATGGTTGGAACCCCTGGAGCAAAACTTCACACTCTCCAAAAAGCCTTGTCTTTTCTCAACTATTGCTAAGAAGTTAAATGGTTTGCCCAAGAGCCAGTAAAAAGGCCTGAAGCATACTTAAAATTGATGGGACTAGGATATTTCTTACAACTCTCCATGAAATAATCTCAACTAAATCTTACTCCTTGCCATTTTCTGTACTCTCCGTTGGGACCTCCTCACATTCTTTTTGATGTAGTTGGCTGTTCCCCCCTGCGACATCTGTTTAGCATCCATATCCAGTGTCTCTTAGCACTTAAGTAGTCAGGCATCTTCTCCTCTAAGCTTAATTTGCATTCCTCAGTTGGAATCCAGTCTTTCCTTCCGCAGTGTGAAAGTCCATTTCATTGGTTTCATTCCATTTTTTTTTTTTGCATATCTGTCCCCCTTTAAGTGAAAGCCCATAGTAGAACTCCAACAAAAATTCTGATGAATGGTTGAATATTTAAATAACACACACATGACACAGAATGAAGAGACTAAGTCAGAGGGATATGGCAAGATTTTAAGAAACAATGGTGATCAGAGTAGGAGTAATGGTGAGTCTCTTGGACTCTCATGGTGCTGGGAATCAAACCAGGACCTTGCACATCCCGGGCAAGACATTAAGCGGGGAGCCTGGAGTTTCTAGGATCCTGACAAGGCTGCCCATGGCTTTCTCCAGGCTAATCAGCATCATCTGGTTAAATCTATTTATTGGATCAAAAGATATGAGGGGATACTTCTTTGTGGAAGTCATAAAAGTATAGGGAAAAGTTTGTTCCCTACTTGTCTGGAGATGTTACACAATGTCTATTATTTATGAAATTAAGTATTAACCTTGAATATTCACTGAGGGTCACCAGGTGGATCTAGTATGATTCTATATTAGTACACAAAGGAATTTAATTTAAGACTAAAAGAGTAAAAGGGAACTTGTGTTTTTCTGAATCCAATATAACTGCATCACCTTTTGTATCTCACTTTAGTTATTTTCAGAAGTCGGGAAATATGAGAGAAGATCACCAAGCAGCCATCATTAGACAATCAAAAAGGACCAAATGTAATAGAAGAGCAGCCTATCTTAGTTGTACAAAAGGACTATTCTAATTAAAATTCTTTTTTTTTTCTTTATGATATTGAGTACAAAATGAGGGCTAGGCTGAGGACATTTTATGGCATACGTCCAAGAACAGTTTATAGTATACACAATCACATCTTCTGATCACCAAGAGTCATTTTAATTTATGAAATGTAGGATCACACTGTCACTAATTATTGACTGGCTTCTTAAAAAGTGTTTTTAACACTCTTCTAATATGTTTAAATGCCTTTTAAATCATGGCTTTGTGGTGTTTTTTAAAGAAAAAGAAAAAAGAAATATTTACAAAAATTGGCATCTGTATACTTAAAATTTTACTGAAAAAAATTATGTGGTCTAAATGGCACTGAAATTCGAGTGACTGCTGATTAGAATAGAGTGTTTAAATATTTAAAAGTTAAGTACAACACTGTATCATTTTTCCCTATATAAAACCTTACCCTACATTGAACTAAATCAATAAAATACAGTAAGAGGCAGCCGCAAATGCCTTATTTTAATTTACATAGCTACTTTCCCAATTATCCTTCAAAAGTAGATAAACTAAAAGGCTTGATAAGAATTCCATGATAAATGGGAATAAAGAAAAGATATGAGCTTAGTTTTTACATCTGCAAATGTGGAAAGATGACTTGTTAAACATAAGGTGTTCAAAATAGAAGGGAAAAAAAATCAGATTGAGCCACTGAAGGAGAAAGAGTAGACCTCAAAGGAAGGCTCGTTTTTGCTCTTTAAAAAAGAAATTATCTGGCCTAATGCAAAAAGAAGTAAAACAAAAAGCTAAGTATGTAACACAGTAGAAACACAGTCTCTAGAAATAGAGGTGGCCTTCTCTGGAGATTGGGGATGATTTCCCTGACTCACAGCCCTAATTTCTCTGAGTCTACTAATGTCTGTCAAGGAATATTGTTGCAACAATTCTTCCGAATTCACTCTGCTTTGACCGCGTCTACTTTAAGTATTAATATTAGAGGCAGTTTTACTTGCAGTTAACAATGTCATTATACTGTAATCCTATATGTTAGCTTCCATCCTCTGAAATGAATGCAGTATAATCCAGATCGAAAGAGCCAATAAAGTTCACACCTCCTTAGTTACTGGGAGGTCAGACTTCTAGCACCTTCGCTAACAAGAGACACGAATATCAACTGAAAAATAGGAAGTTTTCTGAGACAGTAAAATGAGAGCCCAAAACTATAGATATAAAGATATATGCATCCTTAACTGTTTATTCAGCCAATTAATACAGCTATTGAAGAAGCTGAAAAATAACTCAATTATTCCTAAAATTGGCAACAAATGCAGAAGAGTGTTCCGTAGATTCAAGCCAAATCCACAGGTAGG
>PVJO010011261.1:0-60552 GCA_004026905.1 Hystrix cristata
CATTTTCATGGTTTCCCTGTAGGCAATTCAAGAGCGAAGAGTGATTAGGGAAACTAATTGCAGAGTAGAGCCGATGGATGAATGATAACTTTCAAGTCTCTTGAGAAAATGCCCATTTTCTCCAATAACGTTTTCTGTAAAATAATGAAGGGAGGGTGGTATTTAAAGAATTAAAAAACAAGAATAAACTCAGCTATAGATTAGGAGGATAATGTATAGTCCGTGGCAGCTCATTTTGAACCAGAAGGGCTCAAACATACTTGTATGAAGACCTCATACAAGTAGAGTTATAGGATAGATTTGACTTTGTTTTTTAATTTTGTTTTGTTTTGTTTTGTTTTTTGGACTGAAGGTCAAACCCAGGGGCCCTCTCATCACTCAGCTCCATCCAACCCTTTTTTATTTATGTTAAGCCAGGGTCTCACTAACATGCCCACACAGGACCCAAACTTTCCATCCTCCTGCCTCAGCCTCCTTTCATGTCAGGATTACAGGTGTTGGCCTCCACAGTCATCTTATCTTCTTTTTAATTGAAGGGCTTATTCAATATTTTCTTTACACACCAATGTGGTTGATCGGAAAGCACATCATTGCCTTTTAGGGCAGCTTTCTAGATGTATTCTGGCCAAATTAAAAAATTATTGAAATGGAGAAAATGTGTCTTAGAAAAAAAGAAGACAGTAGTAATACATTCTAAGCCTGTACACCTCGGTGCCACTACGTCTGGTCTGGTGCCCTGCGTCCCTCACTACCACCGTGCTGGGCACATACCTGTGTTCTCATCACAGCTGATTTAGCAGCGACATATTTCTTTGTCACTCCTTCCCCTCTTCCTCTCGAGGGCAGAAATCACGCTTTCTTTGTACAGAATAGCACAGCTCACAGATGTTTCTAATAAGCATTCATCAAATGAATGAATGAATGAGTGAATGAATAGCACCTTCCTATCTCTACAGATAACATGTATTTGTGCACAGAAACATCTGCAAAATGTTCAAGGATAATTATCGTGCAAAGAATTTTTAAAATTAAGTGCACTTCTGTTGATTGTAGAAAGCATATCTTGTGCGTGTTAATGTTCCCCTTCTTACACATCCCTTCCCTGCCGTCTCTTCTTCCCTCCAGGGCTTCTTTAGGAGGAGCCAGCAGAACAATGCTTCCTACTCCTGCCCCAGGCAGAGAAACTGTTTGATTGACAGGACCAACCGGAACCGCTGCCAACACTGCCGGCTGCAGAAGTGTCTTGCCCTAGGAATGTCGAGAGATGGTAAGGGGTTTACCTTCCTATTTCTTACTGTAGGGTTTTCGAATGGATACTTCGCTCAGTCTATTTAAACCACTGGCAGAATTTAAATGTGAGAATTGGGGATAAAAAGAAAAGAGAACCACAGTGTATGTAGTGAATTAAGAAGCAAAGTTAAAAACATATAACATGGCTGGGGATTTAGCTCAGCAGTTAGCGTGCTCGCCTCGCAAGCACAAGGCCCCGAGTTCGATCCCTGACACCAAAATAAGAACATACATAATACATAGCGTCGCCTACAAATAAGAAGGAAGAAAGATTGCACTGTAGCGCAAGGAGCAGACCATGCTGTCTAGGTTAAGTGGAAGCCACACAGGCCTAGGCTAGAGGTGACTGTGTGCCATGTTTACCAGAGACTAAAGTGTCTCTTGAGATATGAGACTTTCAGAGCTAAAACTGGAAAGTTCCCAGCAGACAGGGGCCATCATGGTGTCACTGGGAAAGTCTCACTGGTGCGCAAATTGCTTCATGCAGAAAATGCTAAGGAGTAGAATGTTCGTCTGTAGGAAGATGGGGAGCTTGACAAGCTGGTCATATACACCCAGGTAAAAATTTGCACTGTTCTGATCCGTAGTGGAGACTGCAAAGGCTACAGCAGATTCCCAGGTTTTAGAAGGGTTATCTAGGAGCCCAGCAAGGCAGCGCACACCTGCAATCCTAGCGCTCTGGGAGGCTGAGACAGGAGAATCACAAGACTGAGCCCAGCCTGACCAATTCAGCAACTTAGCAAGACCCTGTCTCAAAATCAAAAAGACAAAAAGGCTGGAGATGTTGTTCAGTCCCAAAGCTCTGGGTTCAATCCTCAGTAGTGAAAAAAAATCTTCCAAGATGTAGAAGAGTCTGCACAAGGCCCTGAGCTCGATCCCCAGAACCAAAAAACAAAAAGAGTCTGTAGTAATGTTGCTCAGTGGTAGAGCACTTGCCTAGCATACGTGAGACCCTGGCTTCAATTCCCAGTATTTCCCCCACCAAAAAATAAAGGTAGTATAGACAGTGTCCTGTTGAGAAAATGTCACAACCATGCACTCCTCCTTGGTGCCAACCAAATTGGATCACCTTGCTCCCCACCCACTCAAATAAGATAACTCGAATAAGGTAAACAAATAATTTTAACCAACTTCCATTTTTAGGCATTCATGTACATTAATTCTTTCCCTTCTAAGATTGGCCACAGCTTGCACATAGCAGATTAGAAATGGCCCTGAGTTCTGGGGTCATTTCTGTCTTGTTTCCTTAAGGTCTGATTAAAAGCAGGTGCCTAAGTGCTTATTGACTGAACTATAAAATTCTTTTCCACCTCTAGTTGAGAAATAGATAATGCTCCGATAACTTATTCTCTTCACATAAATCACTGTGGATTCTGTGCCTCTTTCAAACTCTCTCTAGTGAAGTACAAGTTCAAGGTAGCAAATATAAAAATTAAAAATAAATACAAAGACAGAAACTTCCAAGTTTAAAAATCATATATATATATATACACACATATAATTGGTATACTCTTTCCCTTAGAATACAGGGATATAATGAATTATAGATTTATTTTACTTTTTCTCTAATTCACCATCATCCAAACTTATCTTCCACAAATGTGTAACCATAAGACAAACTGGACCAAAAATATGAGGAAGAATTTGACCTTGAGAACTACAGTTCATAGATAGCTTCTAAAGCTACAGGTCAAGTTTCCAAATCTTTCCTATTAGCTACATTTTTTGTTTTATTTGTTTTTCCTGGGCTCACTAGCCACATAAATTTACGGCCAGGGTAAATTTATAGCACTATGTGTTTTCCACATAACTGAGGCAAATAAAGTGGAGGGAGGGGTTTGGTGGTTCTCAGGATTTATTTAGTGAACATCTATGGGAATTGGAGTTGATGATTTTGCACTTCATTTCACCCATATGGAGGCAGCATATTAATTGACGCTATCTAGAAAACCCCACTAATAATTGCAAAATAGATCAGCTATTGCATTCCTCATTTAACAGCCTACCTGTTTAACGACTGTTTGGACTTCCAACCCGCCACTCAGACTTACAACCCATCTTTTTTGTGTACATCTTGTTTATTGAGTCTTAATGTTTTTTGTACGGTACACCTTGTTTATACAGCACCTTAATTTTTGATGATGGTACCGTACAGTACATTTCTGTAGCTTTATGTTCTGTTACACATTACAGTACTGCATGTAAGAGTTATGCAAATACCAGCAAAGCCATCCAGGTGGGGCTTCCTGTGACCATTTCTTTATTCTGAATATTGTCATGTACATACTATATACAATTCCTCATTTAGTGACTAATTCATTCAACAACCTGGTCCCGGGAACAGGGCTCAGTCGAGACCAAGCGAGGAGCCTCTGTATTCATTTTTGTTACTTCCTCCTACAACCAAAGGAAGCAACTCTTCTGGAAGGGCAGGTCTGCTGGGGCTCTGCAGGCAAGACCTGAGTACACGTCCCAAGGCAATTTCTGCAGACTCTCATCTTTGGCCACGAAGTCGAGAGATTTTAATCTCATGACACAAGAGAAATGTGTTGAGAATATTACTTCCTGTATGCAGCCATGATCTGTTCTCAAGGAGGAAGAAACTTACTGCAGCACAAACTCTTCTATGCAAAAGAAAAAAAAAAAAAAAGCAACGTGGTGTCTCAGGACACTGGGTAGTGAAAATAATGGTCCATCTTGACTTTAGATCCAGAGACCATCTCAGGCTGCCGGTAACACCTCCCCAAATGGCTCCTGGGTGTGTCTTACGTCAAACTAATCATGAAGAAAAATCATCAAGGGTAAGAGTGGGAATCGGGATGGGAAGAAGAAGCTCAAAAAGATGCACACAGGGCTGGGGAGTTAGCTCAGTGGTTAGAGTGCTTGCCTAGCAAGCACAAGGCCCTGAGTTTGATCCCCAGCACCCAAAAGAAAATTTAAAAAAAAGACACACACTCAGCTTCTCTCTCTTTTTCTGTCTCTCTCTCAGAAAAAGCCTCTTCTTTACCACGTCAAATAGAGGAAGTTGGTCAGAACCCTGATTATAAGGAGTCCATTACATCAAATAAATCATTCTAACACCCAGGAGGTTGATTAAGCTTTATCTGCTATTGATAAGTTTCAAAAGCTTTGAAGTTATGGTGAATTCACTCTAGTCAGAACTCAAAAATGAACAGTTGAACTTTCTCCTACCACTTTTTTTTTTATTATTCCTTTCCTCTACTCACAAAGCAAATACTTTCAAACTGCTTTAGGAGTATCACCAAAGCCAAGGTAAAATATCCATACTTACCTTCCTCACAACCCCTACCTTCCCTCAGAGATACAGGGCATCTTCAGTGTGCCTCATACACTGATTTCTGGCTCCAGGAGTCTCTATCTCACTGTATCTTGTCACCAAAACAACACGGCTGCCAGTAAACAGCTTAGCATAACCATTTAAATCACTGGGGTTTCATTCTTCTCTGGATGTCCACTTGTAGGCCATTTTATTAGCCATGGCACGTATTTGGGGCTAGAGTAGATAGCAAACTCAACACTGCCAAGCTTGTTCAAATTTAGCTCGGGCAGAAAAGTCAAAAATCAAACCCACTTTGAATATATACATAAGTGTTTATGTTTATAAAATGATGAAAGAATGTGTGTAAGTGTAAATTGATTATAGGAATCTTCTCCCTCTCCATTTTTCTTTTAAGTGGAATGTTGTTTTAACTAAGGCTTTATAAGAGAACATTCAATATAACTTTACTGAAAAATGGTAACAGTGGAAGGATATTGAGCCTAAAGAGAAACATAAAGCAGAATAGCTAGCAAGACGCTAGAATGTGAAAAAATTAATTTAATTACTAATTTTTAAAAATCTAGAATATGTCCTTTAAATGTCATACCTCTACAAAAAGAGAGGTTGCCCTACAAAGACAGGCTTTTTAGATTAGGATTCTTTTATTCAGCACTGTGTTGTCCAATCATTTGTCACCATTTAAATCATTTACATTTCAGTTCATTAAAATTAAAAAAACTTAAAATAAATTCTTTAACCACACTGTTTTTCAAATGCTTCACAGCCATGTGCTTGTAGATACCATACTGGCAATCATAGAAAACATTCTTTCTTCTCTAGAAGTCCTGCTGGAGCAAAAGTAGGACGTGAGAGAGATTTCAAATGAATAGCATTGGGTAGATTGAATCAAACCTCAGATACACAGTTTAGAGCACTAAAGGGGAGAGGAGCACATCGCTATAGCTGAAAAGAGTTAGATTTAGTCTAGTTTAACTGGTAAGCAGCAAGATATAAATATGAAGAACTTTGGGATCGAAGGTAGTAAGACAGGATAATTTCCCAAAATGACTCTACAAAGCCTCAGAAGATAGTTGTATAGCTGGCTTAAAGATTAAAAAAATCTGTCCAGGTGTCACGTAGTAATAAGTAGAAACCTTTGATGAGGCAATGACATTATGTTTTAGCTCTTCTGAAAACTTCCATTCCATTAGAATCCTACATTCCAAATAAAGATGAAGTGATTTCTGATACTTTCGCATAAAATTGTTCTTTGCTAACAAGAGATTGAAATGAGCATTAGGAGCGTATCAGGAACAAATACCATCGTCACTGAATATTGATAAAGTACTTGCAGTGTACACAGAATCGTACTGGTTTCTTTATAAGAGCCAGCCGTTTAGCAAGAGGCCGCCTTGATACGCAAGTGAATGTCATTAATGGAATAATTCAAGTTTGATCCAGGCAAATACTAACCATACGTGCCATTCTCATCAGTGAATACTGATAAGAACAATGAAAACAAACACCTAACAGTAACATGGCCCTTATGGAAGCGGGTCTACGAATACAAGAAATGTATTTACAAATAGTAACAAGGAATTATGTATACATCACAAAAGTCTGGTAGCTTTATTTTTGCCACATGCTGCAATTCTTCCCCAAATAGCTCAACAGTTTTACTGCAAGAAGAGATATAACACTGAAACAGTGATGAGCCAGTGGATCTGAAATAAACAGAAAGTGCATTCTAAGATGGTATTACAGTCACTGTCAGTGAAGTCCTTGATTTAGGATGAAGCCTGATAATTCTGAAATGTAGTGGAGCTTTAAGTTGTTTCTTTCTCAATATATAAGTTATTCAATGAACTGGTAAGCCGATTTCTTAGAAAAGGCATGCCGTTACCCTGTTGAATTTTCAGATCTTTAGCAGAGAAGAGCCCGGGGCAGCAGACATTTGGGGCAGTAGTAGCTCTGATGTTGATAACTGTGGTTAATGGCCCAATTCTGCCCGCGGTGATGGCAGGTCAGCCCTGGGGCTTAGCAGTTACCAGTGGCCGTCTCGGGTACTGGGGAGGCTTGGACCGCTTTCACACACTTTGCAGCAGCCTAGCTCAGGCATGACCCAGTCAAGCTCGGGGAGCTAATCTCCCAAGTCCTTTTCAAGCCTCTGTTTGTATTACATGTGTCAATAGCGCATTGGTCCAGAGCAAGTCACATGACCATGAGTCCAGAGTTGGGCAGCACACCTGCCCAGAATGAAAGGAAATAGGTGAGAGACATCAGTCATCATGCAACCAATCTACCACAAAGTATATTTCACCCAAATATAAAGCACATAGAACTCTAAAGCAAGGATCAAATGAAAAGTGCTGTTAAAATAAACACTACATTTCTGCTTCTGTGTTAAAAGAGTTTCTCATTCTCAATTTTAATTCTTATAAATTTTAAACAAATATATGAAAACCATTCAATTACAATAAGTCAGAAAGAAGATCTGCACTGGCCTAAACAAAAAATGTCATCTATAGCAATAGAAATACTTGCCGTATTCACCTTTATAAGTCTGCAGCAAACAACTGCTCTGAACCTACGTAATGGAAAGGACAGAAGGGCAGCAGATAAAGAAGTGTGTCACAGTATTTGCTTGGGGGAAAAGGTCTTTCTGAATCAATATTTGTTAGCATTTTCTTCTCCTCATACGAAAAGGTTTTATTCCTCTAGAGAACAATATAAATTATTTGGAAAGGTATAATATAAAGGCACAGAGAAAGCTTGGCCTAAAAGTTACTGTGGAATTCTACCCAAAGACAAACTGGAAATATCACTGCAGTTAGTAAGTAAATAAAGTTGTATCTGAGAAACAGAATCTAATAAAGGCAGCGTCTCAACAAACACAGTGAAACACAGTGATCTCAATGACTCAGGATCCAATAAAAGCAACAACTGAGATGGGAAGGAGACTCTTGTGGGAATTAATCAGCTTGCTTGTCTTCATTCAGAAAAATTACTGGATAATTACCACTTCATTTTCCTGTTTAGCATCAGAAAGCTAGAATATAAGATTTTTTTTTTGAAAGACTAGGGAGAAGTAGGCACAATCCAAGCTTGTCTATATCCAGCCTTCGCATCTACAGGACAGCTGGCCAGAAGGAGGAAAATGCAGCCCCTTCACCTGAAAGTATAACCAGCACGTGCAGCCACTTCCTGTTCAGAAGGATTCAGTCACATAGCCGCACCTGTCGGGAAGGGGCTGGGAGGTGTGTCCCTGCTGGCAGTCTGCTTAGATAATGTTTGGTAGCTCTGCACCCAATAGAAGGAGAACATGAATTTCGGTGAAATACTGTGGGGAGCAACTAGCAGCCATCTCGCAGCACAAATGTCTGCTGTGGGCCCCGCAGGCTGGAGAGCTCTTAAACCTTCATCCTTTCCTTATGCTGAGAGGCGGACCTGTCTCTGCCCTCCTTTCCGTTGTTGTACGTTCTCTGTGCTCCCAATGCTGGCAGGTGATAGAAATGCTGCCACCAGGGAAAAGAAAAAAGAAATCCAGAGGGAAGCCTCCACATTTGTCATAGTCCCCACCACTGATGTGAAGTGAAGAGGGCAGGATAATTCAGACCAGGCAGCCTGGGACACAGGATGTTCACATGCTAAAAACGGAGATGACAACTTATGATCAAAAACATCAGAATCTGTAACAGCTCGGGAAGTTATACATCAGGAGGGAAGAAACAACATATTGAAACGAATGACTGTTAGTTACTCTGCGACTCTTTGCAGGGCCTCTTCACTTTTCCTCAGAATAGCTGAGGATTTTGCCCAAAAAATGGACAAAATAAGGGGCTTGGGGATTTAGTTCAGTGGTAGAGTGCTTACCTAGCAAGCACACGGCCCTGAGGTCAATCCTTACGCCACCCCCCAGAAAATGGACAAAATAAAACTTGGAGGTGGTAGAGTGCAAAAAGGTACTTGGTGTCAGTTCCCTTGCTAGGCATTGGATGTGCAAAGTTACTGCTTCTCAAAGGGTCTTATCATTTGTCCCCTAATCCAACAGAAGGTGAATAATGTATTTCAGTTAAAACCGTGTTCATCGCCCTCCCATATTTCCTCGGTATTACCCAATACTCTGTTTGCAAAATAGATCTAAAACCAAAATAACAGGATCCTTTCTGGCATTCTAGTAATCCCAATACCTAGGAGAGAAAGTTAATAATGAACATTTTAATAGCAAGTACTATTTGCTACTTGTGTGTGTGTGTGTTTCTGTATGTTTCACAAGTGAAAAAGAACGAGAAAATATGTTTCTAACCATGTGGTAATAAGAAATATGTAAGCGTTTATGTTTTTCCTGTCTTGGTGCTATACTGAAATGTCTCCCAGAGGGTCATATTAACAGCTTGGTCCCCAGCTTGGCACTGCTGGGAGGTGGTGGAAACCTTTAAGAGGTGGAGCTTAGAGAGAAGTCTTCAGCCACGGGGGTACGCCCTTGAAGGGGATAATGGGGATCCTCTAGCTTGCTTTCTCACCATGAGAGAAGCAGCTTGCTGCACCACACACTCCCTCTGTAACTTGCTGTCCCACCACAGGCCCAAAAACAATGAGTCCCCCAAACCATGCACTAGAACACGCGCCTGAACTCTCTTTACTGACCGGGACTGGTGATGGAAAGCTGATTAAGATGCTTAGATTTAGTTCTTAACGTGACGGAAAGCAGTACTGATGCCCCCCAAATATATCCTTTTACTAAATGTAGAGTGTGAATAAAGGGACAAGGCTGTGGTGCTACGCGCGCGTCTACTTATGTCAAAGGCACAAACATCCATGACCGTAGGGGTTAAGCAGAAGGATAACCACACGCCCCTTCTCCGGTTTCTCTCTCCCTCCCAGCCGTGAAGTTCGGCAGGATGTCCAAGAAGCAAAGGGACAGCCTGTACGCCGAGGTGCAGAAGCATCAGCAGCGGTTGCAAGAGCAGCGGCAGCAGCAGAGTGGGGAGGCGGAGGCCCTCGCCAGGGTCTACGGCACCAGCATCAGCAACGGCCTAAGCAACCTGAGCAACGAGACCGGCGGCACCTACGCCAACGGGCACGTCATCGACCTGCCCAAGTCCGAGGGGTACTACGGCGTGGATTCCGGCCAGCCGTCCCCTGATCAGTCAGGACTCGACATGACTGGGATCAAACAGATAAAGCAAGAACCTATCTATGACCTCACCTCGGTGCCCAACTTGTTTACCTATAGCTCTTTCAACAGCGGGCAGTTAGCGCCTGGCGTAACCATGAGTGAAATAGGTAAGTGGAAATGTCCTCCGAGTTTTGTTTTTTAGAAGTTCTGCTTTGATGGTGCCTTGTGCTATTTAGCCAGGTCATTTTCTTAGATCTAAGTGGAATCAAATGAACAGAGGCCCGAGTCGCTCTGTTATAACCGACAACAAACCTTAGCAAGCGATTCCTCGGTTTCCCTCACTGCAAAGGCAAGACAGGCTGCTAACACTCTCAGAAATCCATATTCAAGAATTCTAAATTATAGCAATGAAAAGAATGTGGCCTGGGAGGTTACAGAACACATGAGTGACAAATAAGTTCATCACAGGCATGATAACACCGGCAACCTGATGCTCCTCCATCTCCTGCGGCCTGCGGCTCCTCAGGAGGGATCTTCAGAGGCCGGGCCTAGGCAAGCGCTCCTCTGACCTGTTGCCACTTCGTCTCACCCCATTAAGCTCAAGCGTCTTTCGAATGTTTAACCAGTTAATCTCATTAATTAACTGCCATAAAAATATTGATATAGATTTAGCTCATTACTCTGCAGGGTAACAGAGTTGCAAGTTCCCAGCAGCCTGGAAGAGCTAAGCCCACAATGGCTCCACCGGCCTCCATCATGGCACTCAGTGTTCTAGGGGAAGCAATCCGGGTGTCAGGAACCTTTGGCGCTCCTCACACCCCACCCAAGAGGCAGCACAGCACAGTGACTATGCACAGTGCTCCTTGAGTTCAAATCCTGGCTCTATGGGTTATCATTTAAGCCAGAGCAAATTTCTTTGTTCCGGGTAACACATCTTTAA
The DNA here is from genome assembly GCA_004026905.1 of Hystrix cristata. Classification (NCBI taxonomy): domain Eukaryota; kingdom Metazoa; phylum Chordata; class Mammalia; order Rodentia; family Hystricidae; genus Hystrix; species Hystrix cristata. The sequence continues at coordinate 10,630 of PVJO010011261.1, forward strand.
AAAGGAGAAAGTATTAATTTGTAGTTCCCAGGGATGCTGTAATAATTACAACAGTTAGCAAGTGCTCGGTAACTCTTAGCTATTATTATTCGTATGCTGTGTGCATAGTAACCTTCCAATAGGTGCTTACAGCCCACACATGTTTCAAATTCGGTTGCTGTGAACACACAGTGAGATCCACGGTCATATTCTTGGCTACTGGTACCATCTGGTTGAGGAAGACGTGCTGTTACACAGTTATAAACCTGAACTGTTATTTCTCCCCCTAGCAGCCCAGCCCATGACAGTGAGTAGAGCTGTTGACAAAGCACCTGTAACGAGTTTCACAACTGAGAGACGCAGGGAACTAAACAGCAGCTATACTAACACAAACATTCAGTTATTGCTGCTATCCCACTTCTTGTGTTTACCTCATCACAGGCACTCCAGGGACATTTACTTTTCACAAACGTCTTTAAAAGTAAGCAAAAATGTGATTCCCATTTTACTCCAGGAACAGATGTCTCCAGATGTCTCAGGGCCCCGCGGTCACTCCACTCCAGGTGTTCTGATTCCAAAGTCTTTGTGTTACCAGTTCCCCTCCTACTTGCTAGTGGTTTAATACTTGCTAACTACACTGTTACCTAATAAAGACAGTCTTTTTAAGTGGAGGCCTCCAGTCTTGTCCAGGGAGCCTGTAAAAGAAGAAAATAAGAAAAGCCACCACTTTTTGCATTTATACTACTTCGTATCTAAGTTCCTTACTCTACTGTTGGCTCAGAACATATGTTTAAATACTAATGAAACAAAAACTCCCAGTTGTTGGGTAATCTTCTGCCCCATACCCAAAAGGAAAGTATCTTAAAGGTACGGAAATCACAGTTTCCTTATGATTCAACACTAGTAAGAAGTATGGAAAGAGGGCTACTGTCAAAATCATCAGGTCTGGGCTACCTTGGACAAGTTGCTTCCGCTGTGGGGCCCTCAGTCAATTTATCTATGAGCTGATAGGACTGGACCAGATAGTCTCATATCCAGGCTTTCTGTACAGACACTGACAAGCAAAATGAGCTAGCATATATTTTTCTTATTTGAAGATATCATTAGTCTTTACGGATCTCTACATATGCTCTGAATTTTGGAGGCATCATTCATCAGCTCTAAGTGGTATAATTAGATCGTCCTGTGAGTGCTTTCAAATCTAGCAGACTAATAAGCCCCCATATTGGTTCCCTTCGGATTTTATTAAACAGCATCGCCACCTAGTGGACGCAAAGCCCTTCTGTGAGCCCCAAATCTAGGTCCCTGAATCAGGCCGCAAAGTGGATATGCTGCCATGCCACACTGTCCGAAAAATCGCCCGTCATTTCACCAAAACACTAACTCAGATCAGCATCACTGGGCAGGATGGTATCATGGAGTAGTGTGGTTAAGAACTCTGGTTCTAAGCCGAACTGCCAGCGTTCGAAACTTGGCTGTGCCGTTTCTCTCAGGAAATTTACCTGACCTTGCTAACGCTCAGCTATAAGCCTGGACCAGTAATAGGAGGAAAGAGGATTCAGAGATTTAATAGTCATGACTCCTTAGGACAGCATCTGTCATGTTAAACATTATTATTATTAATGATATAACTAGTATTATAATAATTCACCCCATAAGATTATTGGAGGCAATAGAATTACCTTTTATTGAGCAACTATTGTCCGAAGGAAATGTCTTACAGTTAATGCTCATAACAGTCTTAGCATGGCTGTTATGTATTTGCATGTCCATTTTACAGATGAAAATACTGAGGCTCAGAAGTTACCTGTTGTCAAAAACAAAGAACACCTGTTTGCCCAGGTCTGAGTAACATCAAAACCCATTCTTTTAACCATTAGAGTTTATTTCCTTCCATCAAACAAAGGGAGTCCCTCCCAGGTCAGCTGGCATTCCCATTGCAAAACATGCTTGGTGTTTGCCTCCTTCTAGGTGTGAGACACTGAGGCTTACAGAGTCTGCATACTGACATCCTGACCTGATTTCATTAATGGGCAACAAGCCAATCTGGTTGGTGGCAGAATGTGATAGAAAGAACCCTATGTATACGAAAGAAAATAAGATTTTAGCCACACTATAACTGGGTGGACTCAAGGTTATATTATGCGAAAGAATTTCTGACTTCATTCCTGGCTACTAGAAATCATGATGTGGCCCTCTGTTTTCTAAGAGTGCTACGAAATATGTAGAAGTAAGTCGTTATTCTGAGATTGGATCCTCTTAAAAACACATTTTTAAAAATTTTATTTATAATATTTTGCTTAAACACTCTACATCAGTTTATTTAAAACTTTTATTACTCTTATGGATTTGCAGTATACAATAATTAAGTTCATCTTGAAGAATTGCCACATATACATAGTGCATTTTAATCACTTTTACTTCCCCTTCCTTCCCCTGCCCGTCTCCCCCCCCACTCATTCCCAGACCTCCTTCTGTCTCCACAAATCATATCTTCCTAATACCAGGTTTTACATTAGTCTGTGCAGAATAATATATTACTGTTTTGAAGTTTTAATAAAAAAAGTTTATGAACCGTAATAAAACAATATAAACAACTGCATACAGATCCCCAAAAGTCAATTATGTGAATGGTACCAGAGTCAGGAATATCCTCCAGAAAAAACACTTACCTTTCTAAAAGAGCGCCAGAGGAACTCAGACTTCCTGAATGGAGAGTCCACCGATAGTGCTTTATTATGGTGGAATATGTAGACATCCTTTCTATCTTTCAGCCAATTTGAGCTTCATACTGACACATGGGTCCATAGTGAAGAAACCATCCCATTGTTTTCCAGGTGAAAAAAATATCAAGGGTCAGAAAGAACGAAGGATCTTCCTAGGACCTAGAATTAACCAGTAAAGTTTGTCTAACTTCAGTCATTCCACTACCCTCAACTGCCAGCCATGATTTCAAAGCCTGTTTTTGAAATGTTCCACACACTCACAACCAGCAACACACGGTTTCTTCCCTCACCATCTAGGAGACACGCATTAAAATAAATACTTGCAACAAGAGTGGGCAATCCTGGGCATGCTGGGACTACACTGTCCTGCAGATGAGAAGGATGGCAGGGGTCATTTACTCGGAGCCACTTCTCTCATCAGCCAACTTTTCTTCCCAGAATTTTAAGAAAAGAAGACAAAATATAGGTAGGAGAACAGAAACCTCATGAAATGTTTCAGGAATTACATCCTTGGGTTTTTCAAAACCTTGAAGGAGAAAGAAGTCTTGAAGCAAGAGGACAAGAGTAAGCTACAAATTCCTATTCAGGAGGCAGCTTTAACAGGACTTAGCTGGAAATGTACTGCGAGTTGGCGTGATGGGTGTGTTATATCTTCGGGGATAAAATTTTGCAGAGGTTGACAGAGAGGAGAGGCTAGCTAATGGACATGGTAACCCAGCCGGAAAGGAACATGGGCCCTCGGCATTTCCTCCCCACGGTGGCAGTCGGATGGTTTAGGGAACTCTGTGAGGCTAACTAAGGCTCTTAATGAAAGCTCATTTGAGCTTCGAGGTGGTTGAGTGTGTCTAGAAGGTACCAGACAAGATAATTCAGACAGTTAAAGAACATACTATGAAAAAGAAAAAATATCCATCAAATTAGCTCTGATGCTAAGGGAGACAAATTGCCTTTTACACACATCGCCTGAGTTTGCTGGGGTTTTTCTTGTTGCTGTTGTTGTTTGTTTTGTTTTGTTTTGTTTGAGACAGGGTGTCACTAAATCGCTCAGTGGCCCAACCTGGGCTTGAACTCACAGTCCTCCTGCCTCTGACTCTCAAAATGCTGGGATTGCAGGCATGTGCCACCGCGCCCCTCTGAGCCTGCTGTGCCGTTGAGTGATTTTTCTCTCCAGACAAAAAAGACAAGTTAATGTGAACTCATTGATCCCTTCCTATTTAGTCTTAGATTTATTTTCGTACTCCCTTTGTGCTCTATTCATAGAATCTGGAATTTTAAGTGTCAGAAATAGAAGTAAACCTCATTTTTTAAACATACCTATTACGGAAGTTGAGTATTAATAGAACAGATTGCAAGAAAGGGATTGGCCTAAAAGTGATTCTGCCAAAGAGGCAAAGAACTTTAGAAAATATTTCCAGTGGCATTTTATTGTGCAGAGTTGTATAAAAGGTGATGACGTTTCACTTGCCCGTTTACGAAGGAGCCCAAGGAAGCGCTGTGGTCTTAGAGCAACACTTTCAATAATATATCCTTTCACAAGTGACTATTTCACAATTGCTTAAAAATACTATGCACAGTTAACTACCATGAGTAAATGGCACAGAGAATAGAAGCTGTCTCGCTGTGCATTTTCTATACCTCATACAGCACCTGTATCAAATATGAGTAGGCATTCAGTTTAAAAGTAACTGTTCAAAAAAAAAGTAACTGTCTACTACATCATTATGACAAATACAAGGAGACCAATGAGCGCAAAAAATCACAAACAGTGTGGTGCAAGGAAAGTCCAGGGTCTGTAGTTTTTCTTCTCTTGGCTCAAGAGAAGACATCTCGTGAACTTCCATCCTCTTCAACACCTCTCACCACATACTGCATGTACTGAAATTTGGAGTCCCGGCTCTAAATATTGGCTGCATGAGCTTGTCCAAAACTAGGTCATCTATTTTTTTTCCTGTAGTGGGATTGAGCCCAGGGACTGTGCACTGAGCTGCATTCCCAAACCCCTCTCTTTTTTAAAATTGTGAGACAAGGTCTTAGCAAGTCACTGAGTTGCCCAGGAGGACTTGAAACTGTGATCCTCCTGCCTCAGCCTCCAAGAGTGCTGAGCTTACTGGTATGTGCCACCATGCCTGGATTAGTTCAGCTTTTTGAGGTCTAGTTTCATCATCTGAAAAATAAAGCAGGTGACTAAACAACTGAAGAACTAAGGTTTTCTTGCCTCCTGGAGAGCTTTGGTCATATGCAGAAATATTCCTCTGTTATAGCCACTCTGTAAAGAAAAGCACAGGGTAGTGGGAAACTTGTGGGCAGCTGGACAGGCCTGTGCAGTGCGGAAGAACTTGACCACAGCGATAGCCAGCAAGCCTCCCTCCCAAGCCTTCACTGGGTGGAATGACTGCCAGTTACACAGCCAGTAACCACTGACCGATCAGAACTGAGCACCCGTCTCTTCTCCCCAACCACTCTCCTGGAAAAAAAATCAAGAAATTCCAGCAAAATGAACACGGAGAACAAGCAGGGGCAGCTCAGGGGACAGTGATGGCAGTCCTGAGCCACCCCAAGTTCATGCACCTGGTTCATTCAGCCTCAGGAAAGATCAGCTGTTCTCCATGCTCACTCCAGCTTCATTGCCCTTGGGCCCCTCTTGCAAGAAAAATGAATATATGACATAAAATGGAGATATATTCTGGATTACTGAGGAGCCAGCCCACCAAGGTCACCTAGGTTACTGGAAAGGCACACACTTGGCACTTCTGAAATTTTAACACCACCTTGCTCTTTGTCACCTACAGGATATCTCCCAAAGCCTGCCTAGTTCCAGAATTTTATCTTCTACCTCAAATTCCCTGAATGTGGGGACTGGGCTAAAGTAACTCAATTTGCCATATACTTTTGGTCTCTCCCATGGTATTAACCAGCGGATGGCCATGAATTATTCTAGGATAATCTGCCGTTGTTCTCTGGAGTCATTCAAATCCCTAACTTTCTAGATATCCTTTAATGACCCCTAAAGACAATCTGAACTCACCTAGTAATTGTTAGAGTCACTCTACTGTCATGCTCAGTGTAGTGAATTCCCATGATTGGGGTAAATGGTATAATGTATACAAAACATTTTGTGACTAACAAGGCTCAAAAACATTATAAAGAAATATTCACATCCCAAGCAACATACCCATATATGTTCGATTTGAGGTCTTATAACCATACATAGCTTTTATACAAAGTGAGAGCGTACTAGTCACTCTAGGCGTGTATCTCTATTAATATGACTTTCCAGATGGGCTAACAACTACTAGATTAGGTAAATCTCCTACAGCACCTTTTCTATTTTGAGTTGAAATTGTGCAAAATCGATCTTCCTCAATGGACTTCCCCTGGAGATACCAGTTTGGGATTAACTTTGACTCCAGATTCAGAACTTCATAAGCAGCTTCTAAAATCTACCAACCCCCTTAAAACTTGTTATTGAGAAGCCATTGGAAAGCCAATTCCATTTTATGCACTCAATTTAAGAAGTTATAGTAGGCAGATACGAAATGTTCTGTGAAAAGGAAACAGAAAGGAGATTTCAGGAGGCTCTGTCCGTGGCTCGAAGAAGGAGGGAGTGGTAACCTTTGAAACAGTTCCCACTGACAGTTCCCACATGGAACTGGAGTTCCAAACACTACGCCACCGGCAAGTCACACTTTGAAAGCACCTGCTCTCAAGGCTCTGAGTTGCTGAGATACATTCGTTGGGGTGGATTTGTAGCGCTTTTGCCATGTTTTCAAGCACCCCTTTTTGAAGAGCTGGTTACAGTTCAAATACTGCATGGACTGTGGAACACCAGAATGCCGGTTGATCACCAGGTTGATGGAAATCGATGCAGTCTGAGGTCATTAGCATGGCGTACAGCCAACTTTAAGGGTTCTCTCTGCTAATAGTACAGGCTTCATTTCACTGATGTTTGCAAATTGAAGAACATGTTGGAAATGTTCCCAGGTGGAAAGACTTTTCTGTTTTGTTTTATTTTTGGATGTGAGCTTTCTTTTGATAGTATACGCCCTCAATACTGAAGAGAATGAGTTTACTATTTAAATTCGAGGCACAAACGTGAGACCTGTTGGAGAATTACTACTTACTTTTCAGATAAATTTGTTCTGGAACAATTTGGTGCCAGATTGTTTCGAAGACACTGATTTTAAAATATCAATCAATTAAGTGTATTATTAAAATAATCAAGTTACTTTTTTAAATTTAAGTATTTGAAAATGAGAAAATAGCCTCCCAAGATTACCGCTAAATTACTTACTCTTAAAGGTCAGAAATGCATTGACTAAACTGCCAAAAGGGCGATGAGATTTCGGGAGGGATTGTTTCTGTTTCAATTAACAATCACTCCATATGTCAACAAAATTCAAATACTGAAAATCAATCCTAATGATGGCCCTGAGCAATTTTTATAATTAGGTTTCATCATCTGTCACCCACTAATTGTCCTTCGGCAAGTGTGTGAAGGCGCAGTTTATAAAGAGGAGCAGGTAACAATTGTAATGGATTCTGGGTCGCATTGTTTGTCCCACCCAGGACTTTCTAGTGCTTTCGCGATTGCGAGCTGTGCTCTCACCTCCCAGAACCCTGTACGACTTCTCCTTCGTGTTAAAAGAAAATAGAACAGGGCCAGAGATTTAGCTCAGTGATTAGAGTGCTTGCCTTGCAAGCACAAGGGCCTGAGTTCGATCCCCGGCACCACAAAAAAAAAAAAAAAAAAAAAGGAAAATAGAACGAAATTCCCATGCAACCTCTCAGACTCAAGTTGCCCTGCTTCAGAGCTCTTAGAAAACATACTGCTGCCAATTCCTTCTGTGGTAGAGAAGCAAACCTTAAGAAACTGAGGCTGAGGAGGTTAAGTGACTCCCAAAGCACAAAATAAAAGTGTGAAAGGTGTCTTGTCTGACTTCCTCCATCTTACCGTAGGGCTGCCATAGAACTCGTCGATTTCAGGACATTTACGTATGTTCATCTTTTCTGGTTGTCCCGTGAAGGAAGTCTTTTACTATGAAAACTAGCTTTGAAATGAAATGTTTTCGTAATAGAGTCTTTCTCAATGTTTTCCAACTAGTTTCAAGAAAGGAAACTGTAATTTCCCCAAAATTAGACATGCACTATAACAATAAAACAAAACGCTTGTGATCCAAGAGAGCGTTCTGTTATTCAATAATTAAAAAGGCGTCCTCTTAGATACTTAACTTGCTTCTGCTGCTTGTGATCGGCCCCTCTACCCCTTTGAGTAAACTCTGTGGTCACACAAACGCTATGTGTAGCTCTTCTGTTTTAGTTCCTGCTTTCTTACCTTCTACTAAAATATGATCTTACAAGAGCATCCTGAAATTTGAGAAAATGTTAACCACTTTACTAATCTGTTCATTCAGTCTTGGTCCAACTATCATTGCTTGAATTAATCTGGCTTCTTTTATTATTTTTCTCTACTTCATATTTTATTGAACTTTGAGCATATTCTCAGTATTTTTGAACTTTAACAATGTAATCTCATATTTTGTTAATGAAAAAAACTGTAAGATTTTGGCAAAGGTCTACATAAAGTAAGAATCAATTATGTCATTCTCTGATGTGAGTTGGTGATAGAATTTGTATGAAAAAGAGACTAAAGTCAATTCTGATTCATTGAAAAGAAGTGAGCTGTTGGACTATGACCTAAGCTAATGGATGAGTTATAGGTTACTGATGCCCCTCCCAATTATTACTTAAAAGAATGTGAAAAGCATAAATGCTAAATCTATTTTGTTTTGAGGCCAATAGACCACTAATAGATTGCTGTTTTAAGCTTAAATGATATTTTTTTCTGACAGGAGAATTATATTTATGTGAAAAGATTTGAAAACTAAAACGGTCTTCAAATGACATTCTCTTGTTTGACACTGTCACCTATCCTAAACCACGAGACTTATTCTATTTAGTGACAAAAAACATAAATTGGTGGCCTAGAAAAAAAAGTAAAATGACATCTGATTAATGTTTCACCCTTCAACTGTTTCCCTGTATCGTAATGTCCTCCTCAGAGAGTCAATTCTGAGAGCCCTTGAGATTGTGGCAATCTGACAGAGGGACTTAAAACCCGCCTTGAGCAAGTCCACAGAGAGGACTCGGCATTAATTCAAAGTGAATCCCCTTAGGAACTCACTCTCCCACTAGTAGTGTAAGCTAAATGAGACTTCAGCGGCCCTCCAGAGCCTTAAGGCAAGTGATAGATTAAAATTTCCTTAATCGTTTTGATTGAAGCTGAGATACAGTATTTTAGGAAGAATATGTTCAAGTAATTTTTAAAATCCTTCGTGGGGAAAAATGAAGAGAGGGCATTGTTCACCAAGAAGAAACCATCCTCTTCACAAGAAGAAAAAATAGAGGAATAAGAAAGTTCAGGCGCAACTCTCTCTGGGGCTAAGTGCAGCTTTGAATCGCAGCTTTCGTGCCTTGCTGCGCTTGGGCCAGAGGTGTCCTTGGTAATGACACCAAAAGCGGCACCTTTTAAAGATGCACTCAATTCTCCCCTCCCAAGATGCGGGATCCTAATGAAACCAGTATGCAGTCCACGCCAGAGAAGCTGGAGCCTTTGGAGAGCGGCACGTGCTGAAATGTCTAGTGAGAGCTAAAATAAGCAGCTTTGGTGGGAAAAACCCACTGGGTGGTTTGAAGTCAGAGCTGCAGAAGGTCACTGGCTATTTTCGTAGCTGCCAGCTGGTCCTCGTTTTATAACATCAGAGTTATAAACAAGAAATTGTCACCTTACTTGTCAGTTTACTTCTTGCTCACCAAAATAAGCAGAGGTAGCCTGTTTTCTGCATAGAACTGGGTAATCTGGATCACTTGTTTCCAAACTTTGCTTTATTATTGGATCCATATTGCAGGAAAGGTTGCTTTTCATATATCTCTTTAAACATGACTTCAAAATAGTTTTCTTACATCCTTTTACATCATCTGATATGTTTGACCTTTAAAACTCTACTTAGCTCTGTAAGCTTTATCACGTACATCTCAACCATGCTGTAAAGGCCTTAAAAAGGAACTTCTTTTCTTACTCTCTGATTTATTCAGTACATCACAATGAAGAGTACAGAGAATGGAGTAGCAAGTGTGGAAGTCCAAGAGTGGAGAGAGAGAAAGTGGAGAGAAAGAGGAGAGGGGGAGAGAGAAAGGGAGAGAGAGACAGAGAGACAGACTGACTCAACTTCTAGGATTATTGAAATACAGACCATCTGGAAAAGGAGGAAGGAGGTCAGTTCCAGCCCCAGGAGTCTATAATTATTGCATACGCTATTGAGAATTATCATCAATTTTGTTCCATTTCTCCCTTCAAAAATTTAATTTTTCTTTTCTTACTGCCTGCATCACAAATAAGGTTAGGATTGCCCTTAAGACTTTTAAGGAAGTGTGACAATTTTAACAATATTGTTTTACATTCTTTTCACCAAAAATCATAAGTTTATTTGCTTGCACTGATCATTTTAAAGCTTTCTTAGACTTTCTTGGATTATTATTTCATTTGAATCACACATTGTCGTTTTTGTTCCATAAAGTTAATATATTACGTTATAAATTCTATTAATTGGATCTTGTTTTCCAATAACCCTTCCCTCAAGAAAAGTATCAGGACCAAAGACGACAAAACAGTCATTTTATAGGAAAACAAAAAAGTTTTAACTGTTTATATAGGGATGCAGAAGGGAAGGAGAGAGACTTTTTATGAAATTAACAAATAGAAATTAGAAACGTGGATGTAACCTGTGACCACACACGCAGCTTTGCCTTTCTTGCAACAATATCAACATCATACCTCCTTCTAGTCGGAAGTGAATAGCTGGACAAAACAATGTTTTTCTCGTTTCTCAACATCGTTTTATTAGCTACCGAAGCAGCCTTTGCCCTCTCCGTGAATTGAACAAACCTCTGGCCTACTGAACGTGTGTGTGGAATTGTAACTACCAAGGAGCTGCGGCCAAGTACTCGCAACAGGGTCTCTTTCACAGCCCGTGTGAGCACTCCCCGGCCTCCTCCCTCAGAGCGCAGAGTACAGGCTCCGTGTGCGGCGGCTCTTAAAGGTGCTCGAATTCTCCAAGTTCATTTTCTATGCCATATTCTTGGCAGACCCATAATCTCTGCGCACAGCACACTGACTCCTTCTTCAGCATTTATCACGTGGGGCCAAGCTAAAGAATCCAACAAAAACTGAGCTCTCAGAAGCTGCCATCCGGCTCAGTGCAGCGGATGAAGAGGGTATGATTGCCCAGAAAGATTCCATCTCCCTGCTCTTTCGCCTCAGTCTCTTTTGTCCTGACTTTCTCATGTGCTGGGTCCCTGGAGAGCCCTGCGTTTACTGTTACCTCTTCTACTTTTCCAGGCAAGAACTCTTGAAAGTTCCTTTGGCTCCCAGCAGGAACTTTGCATACTGTACTCATTGTCTCTCCCTTTGTCCCTTCTTTGAAAGTCCTTCTCCTCTTTTCACAACTGCTGACTCTCAGTCCAAGCAAACTGTCTCCTCTGATGTTCAAGCGTCTTTCTGTCTTTCTAGTCTTTCTAGTAGGCAGAATGAGCCCTCCAGGTGCACTCCCGGGAGACCAAGTCTAGCTTTACGGTGCTCTTTATCAACCTGAGCCTTGAGAGGGTCGATCGTGCTGTGCGCAGCAATGGCAGAGGACAAGGCGACCCTGCTGTGGCACCTGAGGCGTTGCTTGCATGGCCATGTACAAGTCTGGTGTCCAAAAAAGATTTGACTTGCGTTTCTTACCACAAGGGTAGGGCGGAAACACTAAGCTCATGCTCCATGTTGACTTCAAAGCCAATCTGAGCACGCAAATCCTTTGTGAAATAAAGCAGAAGATGGAAAGGTGTTGGGATGAATGGATGGACATCTTCAACATCATCTTCACTACCTCAGCAGTGGTCAAGGGCTTAGTGTATTTAATGGGTCTTCACTCGCTTATTGCCACATCCATTGGCTGGAGTGCACTGTCCTCTGGGAATCTAACACCCTGATATTTCGTGCTCACCAATGCTATCTCATCTTCCTTGCCATGGCTACGATGGCTTTTCTAGAATGAGAGATCTGACTGTGTCCCTCTCCTGCTTTAACAGCTTCCGCTCACTCCCAGTTGCCTACAAGATAGCATCCAAAGGTAAAATCTAGACTCCTGCAAGACCAGATTTCTGGACCCCTTCTACAGCTGTTGTACTTCATCACGGTTCCCACCCCAGCTTCGGTTCTTCCACCTTCTCCAGGCACCCCATGTTGCAAACACACCAGTCTTCTTGCCAATAAAACCCGACTTATTTCAAAGTGCCAATTGCTAACTCTGTAAAAAGAGGTCCAGAGTGACTAACTCCCTCGGAACCCCACTTGTATCCTCAGGAAAATGTGGCTGGTTGTAAAGAAGTAAGCATTGTAAAAGGCTTAAGAGATAATGTCTGAAATAACAGCCTAGAGCTAGTTCTCTCTCTCTGCCTTCAAGCTATCACTCCCTCACCTCAAGATCCATCTTTCCTTTGTGTGACAAACTCCTATTGAGCCTTCACGACCCAGGTGATCACCACTATGGTAATTTTTTGTTTGTTTCCCCCATACAGAGTCAGACACTTTCTCCTTTGGCTTCCCACGATAACTCAGAGAAATTATTACATCATAATGATATGTTTGTAAAATCTTTAAAAATGAAGGCAATGTGTGCTGTTAATCTGTATCTTGACCTGATATATATAGTTGCTCAAAAACTGTTTGTTGACTGGATGTTTAATGACATTGTGCTGGATGCTAGCATAAAGGTTCTTGAAGAACTCACACACATGAAGGATCTGAGCCAAAAAACCCACACAAATAATCATAGTTTAATGCACCTCATAGGAATAAGGGGTCAACAGGAGGCGGAATAAGGGGTCAACGGGAGGCAGAATAAAAGTGTGCCAACAGCCAGCACTTCTGCAGGCCCACAGAGAGGCAGGGAAGCCTTCGACAGCCAGGACTGGACAGCTAAGCTGCGTCCTGAAGCCTGTGTGTGGATTTAACTCTCGTTTTTCTTAACGTGCCTGTATCTCTATTATGCCAGCCTCTCCTCATACCCCGGAGAACCCTCAGTTCAGGTAACAGAAGGCCAGAGAATTCTTAAACTTTGGCCAACAGTTCCCAGAAGATAACCTTACAAGAGCAGATAAAGAATTCTTTATAATGCGATTCTAGTTTTGTTTATAAACCCTGAGGGCTATAAATTACCAACAAATCAGCTTATCTTTAAAGATGAAAACAAACTACCCAGAAAAGATAAGTTTGAAAACTACAGAGCTATAAAACCTTATGTTTTCATTATATGCTACCAGAGAACAGATAAATTTTTTAGAATCTAAATAATTGGACTGCCCAAATGAAATTGAAAAATGATGAACCGTGACTTACCAATCTATTTTAATATGATGTGGAGAGTAATTCCTGCCCTTTTTTGTAACACGGGAAGGTGTTCAATAAAACTTTGAATATAAGATTTTTTGAAGAAAGGACTTTGAAATATGATGAGCAATGAAAGTTTAGAAATGCTAAGCAATGAAGCCAGTACAGTATAATTATCACCATATGTTAGCATTCTGTAGCACTGTCTACTTCCATTAATTTATTGTTCTGATTGGAAAATTAACAGATATTGAAATGTTGTCCTTCAGTAGCGCTGACAAATGTCCCTGTTTTGTCTCCCCTGGAGTCATCACGTTGCTTCCCTGATGACAAACATACAGAATATCTTAACAGCGATAACAGTGGCTGTTATTTATACAGTGTTCACAATATGCCGGGTAATTGGCTAAGGAGTTTTATTTAACAAAGTTCATTAGAATATTAAGTTTGTGTTTGCCATTCTCTGTGCCACCAAAACTCAATTTCTGTCACACCATATATGCCAGAAGCATAGAAGGGTAAAATTAAGGTACCCGGGAGCCATTTTGAGAGCTATACTGGAAAAACAAAATGTAGTCCTTTCAAGTAAATAAAAATTGCATTTGAAAGGAGTCAATGTTAGGGGTTGGAGGTTTAGCTCAGTAGCAGAGTACTTGTCTAGCAACCACAAGGCCCTGAGTTCAGTCCTCAGCACCAAAAAAATAGAAAATAAAAAGGATACAACCTTAAACCCATGACAGATTTCATTTCTGCACAAGCCAGGAAGAATTACTGGGCAGAAGATGTGGTCATCTTCATTCCACACACGCTCCACATGCAGAATCTGCAAGTATTTTGGTTTCTCAAGCTGTCCCCTTTTCGTGTGTTCAAATAGCAGATGGGATTTACAGGGGACATCCTGCCAGCTCTCTCCAACTCAGGGAACTCAGAGCAAGTTTTCAAGGAGGACTCATGTCTGGTTCCATTGCTCAGTTCTCACACCTTCAAAGCCAAAATGATTGGTACTCAGGACACAACGTAAAACATTTCATTTGAGATAAACTGCCCAAAAAGATTGTGTTCGTTACTACTTTTACGAATACAATCATCTTCTCTTTTCTAACTTTGTAAAGGAAAATGTCATTGTATAAAAACCTAAAAATTGAGTAGAGTGGCTCCCATGTTGCAACTTTAATAATAATCAACCCATAAGTTAATATCACTTCATCTATATCCCTCTCTCGTTGACTGTGCAAGATGTACGCATGGCTCCAAAAGCAAATCTACAAAACTATTATCATCAGAGAAATTTTGCTTCTGTATCTCTTTCCACTCTATTCCCCTCTTTCTGTACAGATAACCTTCCATTTTCAGTTTCCTGTTTAATCTTCCTCCTTTTTTTTTTTTTTTTTTTTTTCAGGCTCTGGGGACTGAACCCAGGGCTTGGACACACCAGGGAAATATTTTAACATGGCGCTAACTTGGCAGCTCCCAATCTTCTCCCGTTTTAAAGATGACTGAAGGGCTAGGGATTTAACTCAGTGGTTAGAGTGCTTGCCTCACAAGCACAGGGCCTGAGTTCGATCTCCAGCACAAAAAAGATAAAAATAAAAAAGATGAGTGAATACATTTATATTTTAATTTCCTCCTTCTGAAGTAAAACACAGTTCTAGTAATTCTGAAAATGTGTTAAAGCACTTATATGTGTTAAGATTCTTAATGGACTTTTAGGCCCCAAAGTGAGCAGTATGGTTATATATTTTAAAGGTAAATGATTATTTGAATGCTTTACAACTTAGCCTAAAGCCGAGATCAAAAGAGAGAAGAGGGAAGGAAGAAAATATTTTGATTTTTAAAAACTGGGGAAAAGAAAAAAGAGTTTGGAGATTTTTAAACAGAAGGCAGTGTTAAAGACACGCTAAAGCAATCAGAAAATCTCCAAAAGGTTTCTACAGTAAACACACTAGAAACAATTTTCTTTGAGTGGAACGACTTTACTGACAAACCCTCTAATCGCTCTTTTCCGACAGACCGAATCGCGCAGAATATCGTCAAGTCCCATTTGGAGACGTGTCAGTACACCATGGAGGAGCTGCATCAGCTGGCCTGGCAGACCCACACCTATGAAGAAATCAAAGCCTATCAAAGCAAGGTACTCTGAGAAACAGAGCGACGCTGCTCTGTGACTAGCCATTCTGGCTTCGGCACCACGATGTCTTCCGCCAGGACAGTCCCCTCTCCGGGCGTCCCGTGCTTTCCAGGATACTCAGCAACATCGCGGGTCTCTCCGCAGAGTGTGATACCAGACTGCCGCTAGGTGCTGCCCGGTGTTCCCTGGGAGGCGTAACCATCCTGATTGAAACCGCTGTCAGAGTGACCGCAGAGCCCCGTGTCTCCCCCGATGGCTTTAGGACACGTCCCGGCGGCGCCCAGGTCCAGGCGAGCAGCAGGAGCCGTTGAGTAATCACGGCAGTGATAGCAGTCGCAGGCAAATGCTGCAAAGATACAGAACAAAGCGTTCTAAATTTTTCTCTTGCCCTACATACCAAAAATGGCCCAAGAAGAAAGGACGATTCGCTCTGTATTATCAGTAGTAATGCTATTTTTTGTGCGTACATTGGAAACATTTTAAGGAAAGATTGCTTCTTCTTGTTCCATAGTCGCATCACTTGACTTTGGGATGGAGATATTTATTTGTAAGATCTGTCAGTCTTTGGAATTTTAATTTAAAAAATATGTGTGCATCTAAATGTATCATTTAGACAACATACCGATTTTTCTAGAAAAGAAAAGCTAACGCCACTCCTTTTATATAAACATAAGAACAAAGGCATAGACAGTGCTGTCATTGATAAAAACAGAATTAACATACATGGATTTAGGTTTCTCAGTTCAAAAAATAATCCAAGTGTACAATATTTGGGAATCGTACCTTACTTCAAAGCATGATTTTATTTGATTTTTATATCTTTTTTGGAACTCTTTTTATACAAAACAAAATCTCCCTGAGTTCCGGAAAAAGAACGCAACATAAAAAATACTATAAATTTAATGTCCATGACGTACCCGTGAAAATGACATTATGGAAGACCTCGAACACAATTGCCATTCCTCAGCCCGGGAGTTTATTTTTACCCAGCGAGGGCTGGGGATTTAGCTCAGTGGTTATAGTGCTTGCCTACCAAACGCAACTCTCTGAGTTCGATCCCCAGCACCAAAACAAACAAACAAATATATATATATATATATGTGTGTGTGTGTGTGTGTGTGTGTGTGTGTGTGTGTATATATATTTACCCAGTGAATTAAAATCTTGAGTTTGTTTCTATGAGGAGGAAAAAATAGGAAAGAAAATAAGTATCTTCACATCCTATAAACATAGCCATAATACTTTCAACAATTGTGGCACAGTGGGCTTCAAATGGGCCCAATCATAAATAAAAAAGAAAACATTGCCCTCTTCTTTTAAAGAAATTGTGTAATTTCCCACCTGGAGCCCCAAATGACAGGCAAGCATCACAAATAAGCCCAAGTGTCTTGTAGGCTCTCAGTGGGTTCCTGGCTCCGTTCACATGCTGCATCTTCTCTCCCCAAGTCCAGGGAAGCGCTGTGGCAGCAGTGCGCCATCCAGATCACACACGCCATCCAGTACGTGGTGGAGTTCGCCAAGCGGATAACAGGCTTCATGGAGCTCTGTCAGAACGATCAGATTCTACTTCTGAAGTCAGGTGAGCAAGGAGAAGTTTCGTGGGGGCCTATTTTAGGCCAGGGTGTGACTGACCCTTAGCTCTGTGATGGTTCTAGAGAATCTTCTTTCCCACAGGTAGCTCGTTTTACCACCCGCATTGTCAGCTAAGTCCCAGAGGAAATGCTCTGTAATAAAAATGCCCTGATCCTCATTCAGTTCCCCTTTGAAGTCAAATACAATTTTGCTTATTGAAAGCGGAGCTATTAATTGCGGAGGTTGAGATACCCAGCTTGACAGGCAGGGCAAGTAATTAATGTGTCAAGGTGGCTGAATTGCTGAGCCGGTGCTAAAACTCACTCCTTGCCTTCCATGAGGGAAAAAATTGCAGGCTAGCTGAGCTCTGCCTCTGTGGTCATTTCCAATCACTTTAATGAGGACAGCCTGCAGCCAGCGTATACCGCAGGAAACTGCCGAGCTCTGATCTTTCCCTCCTCTTCGCGCCTACACTCCACCACACACGCAATCACTTAGAAAGAATCCCCAAGAAACTCTGCCTGTGATCGACTTTGCAGATGCTATTACCTAACGGGAAAAATTTACTTGTGTCTTTCTTGGGTCTCTTTGAAAACAGAAAATAAGAACCTGGTGGTGTTTGTGTGGAGCTTCGCGGTCCGTGAATATTAATGATATTAGCATCTGTAATTTGTATGTGATAACTAACATAGGTGCATATTCTCATCTTTACCTCTGGCATTTCATTTCGTCTTATGAAATTGGTATTATTTCCATTTTAAAGCAGAGGGGACAAAGATTCAAAGAAGTGAGGGGTGTGTTCAACATCACAGAGCTGATACTGAGCGGACATTAAACTAGGGCCAGTATGTAGAATGTACCAATACATGTTCTTGGTTTAAAATAAAATTTAAAAAAAAAAAAAAAAAAACCTAGGGCCAAATATACTTGTTTTTCACAATGGTGCTTTTGCGTTACCAAATGAGGCAAATTGATGAAAACCTGGACCTCAAGCACTAATTTGACAACCCTCAAACCTAGTTAAAATCACAATAACTATTTCTTTTGCTCTCAAAGCTACAGTGGGGCAGGGCTCAGCAGGAATGATTACCTCTGCCCCAAATGATGTCCAAGGTGACTCCACAGGAGGCCAGAGGGCCCACTTTCAGATTTGCTCACTCACCTGGCTGGCAAGCTGTACTGGTTGCATCTTGGAGGCTCTGGGATGGGGGCCTCGGCCGTGCTCCTTGTGAGCTTCTCCACAGACTCCTTGAACTTCCCAATACACAGCTGCTAGACTCCCAAAGCCAGCATTTCCAAAGAACAAGACAGAAGTGCACATCTCTCTGATGTAGCCTCGAAATCACACAGTGTTAATTCCACCCTATTCAATCAGTCCACACATTCACAAAGGCCTGCCTGGGTTCGAGGCAGTAAATGAGGACTCTACTGCTTGACAGGGGTATGGTAAGTCTAGAAAAACGTGTGGATGCAAGATAGCTTAGAAAAGTAAAATCTGTCCCACTTGATATATTACCTTGAACCAACCTCTCATGGTGGCAGTTTCTTCATTTGTAAAATAGAGAGATAGACTAGAAACAATGACTTCAAAGCTTGGAATTGCATCAGGAGCACTAGAGGCATAAAGTCCAGGGCCAGAGGCACCACTGGAGGCCATGGGATCCAAACCTCCTGGGGGGACGCAGGGCATTGTAGTTCTATGTAAGACTTAGATAGCACCAATCTGTGGACTGGACATTCAGGAACCACTGAATCATATAATCATATAATCTTTAACATCTCTGCCTGCAGTAAAAATGCTGACTCTAGTGTAAGAGGCAGGCTGCTTAATCTCTCTAAACCTCCTGTAACTCACTCATGAAATAAGGCTAATAAAACTCACCCAAAATGGTTATTTCAAGGAGCAAGTATGACAATGAATGTCAGGAGATAGGAAAGTACCTTCCATAGTATAGATACTCAGTAAATGGTATCTGTTCTGTCAGTGTCAGGAAAGCGTTGCTTCAATCAATCTTTACAAATCCTCTCCTGTGTAGAAGCCCCTGTGCTAGGAGCAAATAGCATTTAGCAGAGCAAGGGAAAGAAAACACAGACATAAATGAAAAGTAGTGCTATAAGAAGGCCACCAAAGGTGATGCCAAATCACCGGTAAAATCTTCTCATGCGAATCTGTGGCTTCAGATCTGTCACCTTCCAATATAGTATGAGGCCAAAGCCCATTTCTGCAAACTAGAGAAACTGCAACACTGGCTGCTTACTAGGTCAATAAATGGTCCAAGAGAAAAACAAAGGTCGTAAATGAATTCACACGGTCAATATTACTAAGCCTCGGCTGTGTGCTGGGGAGCTTTCTGGATCCCAGATATGCAAGAACAAATGTAATAACCGTATTGATACAGACAAGGTTCCTGCCCTCTTGAGCTGACAGTGAAGTTCAAAGCGCTAAATTCATCCAGGTTCATCTAGCCAAGACTTCTCAGAGCCTTTGGTCTGTGAGCGTTGATTGTAACTCAGTGGGGTGAGATAATTTAGCATTTTGCCAAAATTTTCTTGGCAAAGGTACTTGATTCAAAGGGCATCAGAGATGAATGGTACCCCAGCGAAACACAGATGGAATTTCAGCTCAAACTCATCCTGTGCTAAGTTATGCACGGAGTATATTAGAGGAAACTCCAAGTCTCAGGTAAAACCGAGGACAAGTTTCTCCGATAGCAGAACTTCTACAGAGGTCAACAGTGTGGACTCACCCAAGACCAACTTTCTTCCCAAGTCCTTTGTCACCAATTGTGACTTCCAGAACTGAAACTAACTTTAATATTATTCAGCGCCAAGAGAGAAATGTTTCCCCCAAAGGATGCTGTTGGTGCCCTCGATTTTAGCCACCTTTAAAGCATATTTTCTCCTTAAATCTTCACACAAGTACCAAGAGAGCTTTATATCTAAAATAGTTATTTAAGAGACGGTATCTTGAGGGTTGTCTGTTTGTATGTGTCTGTGTGTTTCTGTATGTGTTCAGATGTGTGTTGAAATTCTTGAGAGTCTCCTAACTTACACACAGTCATGACTAGAATGTATAGATGTGTGTTTCTAATTTTTTAATGCAGGTTGCTTGGAAGTGGTTTTGGTGAGAATGTGCCGTGCCTTCAACCCATTAAACAACACTGTTCTGTTTGAAGGAAAATATGGAGGGATGCAAATGTTCAAAGCCTTAGGTAAGTTTCCCTCGGAGGAAGGCACATTTTTTAGCTACATCAGCTCCTCCGCTTAGACTGAAATTGGCACTTGGAATGTCTGATTCTTTGATGTGAGCTGGTATCCCATTATTCACTAAGAGTTGGACCAGGAGAGCCTCCAATATTCCATCCAACTCTCCTGAGTCTACAACTGTAGCTCCTAGCAGGAGAAGGAGTGAACGATAGACCCTTTTGAGACCTCATGGAAGCAGACCGATGCTGAGAAAAAAAAAAAAAAAAAAGGACATGTTAGAGATCACTCTTTGTAAACTCAGCTTACAGGTTTACTGCTTCACAAAGTACAGTATACACATCACTAATGGTCTATGGAGAGTGACCTCTTAGGTTTCTTATGTAAATCCATAATCATTAGTCTAGACAACTAATTAAAAGAGGAAGTTTTTTATATATTTCTCATCCAGAGCAGCAGTTTTCTACCAGTGAACTCATAAGTTCTGGGGCACTGGTAGAGCTCATGTTCACCTGGCCAGAATTAATCCAGACCATTCTTGGGGGAGCCACTGACACCATCAGTCTCTGCTTGGAAGCGCTGTGAGTCACCACCTCCAGTCCTCAGCATACTGCGTGGATCAGAATGTTAGCAAAGGTGGACTGATGCCAGGAAAGGTTTTAATGATTGCCAGTGTCACTTGTTCCATGTCCTGCCCAAGGACACCAGAGAAGCTACTGCCCTTTCACCTCTTGTGCTGTTAGCTGATATGGCAGCCAACAGCAAGCCCACCAGGACTAGCAATGTTTCCCTTCTGCAGCTGATACCCATCCACATTGTCCCCAGGGCTAGATTTTCAAGAAAGAAGGAAAAGCCTTCTCAAGGAACTTCAGTGTGTTTCCAGCTTCATCAAATAGACATCTACCAAGGATCAGTGAAGAGATGCAACATTATTTAGCCAAGATTCACAATGGCTAAGCAACTGACCTGCAAGCCATCCATTAGAAGTTAAAAATAAATAAACTACAGCTCCTCCATCAGCTTTCTGGAGAAATTACCACTTGAGAGGTGGCTCGTTTCCAACCTGTAAGAAGTTCCTGACATAGCCAAAGTTTCTGGACACCCTACACAGCTAAGTTTAAGTCTCACTACCGCTAGGAGTCCTCCGTGCCTGTATGCAATGATTTGCATTTTCTCTGACTGTTACCTCTATTCCAGAAGCTCCATAAACCATTTATTTACAACTTTTTAGTGATAAATAATTTCAGATTTATAGGATGAGATTCAGGTCTTGTACTCCCAGCTACATGTCACTCTGACTAAACACCCTGTCGATTTGCCCGCAACTGGTAATGTCAACTTCAGTTACTTAGCTAAGAAGTTGCTCGATTTCCTCATTCTATAATTAATATCAAGTCACTTCATATGGTTAAGAACTTAAAAATGTCTTTTCTAGATGTCCAGTATGCAAATCCTTGGATAACTTCTTGATAATGAGACTTCCTTATTCCTCCCCAGTTCTAAGTTCAAGTACTTCCATTTAATTTTCTTCATCCTTTGTAGGTTCTGATGACCTAGTGAATGAAGCATTTGACTTTGCAAAGAATTTGTGTTCCTTGCAGCTGACAGAGGAGGAAATTGCTTTGTTCTCATCTGCAGTTCTGATATCTCCAGGTAGGGAGACCTCAGGTCCTTACCTTATTTTTAAACCTGCTTTACTATCTTTAACATCAGTTACACCCATGGAAGCCGAAGTGCTCAGGAAAAGCTTTAAAAGAACTATATTTTCTTGAGGAGGTTTTTGATATTTAGGGGCAATGCAAAGGAAAGTAGCTTCAAGTTTGTTAAAATGACAATTTTGCCCCAAAAGCAAGAGTAGAACATGTGGCAGGGGTCACTCCGTACCCAGATAAGTGAAATTGTTCCTTAGAAAATAATCAAAGACAGGTACAAAATAACCATGTTGATTATGATCATTATGTATGCAATGTACCATTACATGTTCTTGGTAAAAAATAATAAAAAAAAAATAATTAAAAAAGAAAATAATCAAAGACAGATAGTTTGACTTTGAGAATAAAGGACAAAGGAAAAAAGTCTGGTAGAGTGAAACTTGTGTAAACATATCTAAGTGAAAGACTTAACTTGGGGACAAAAGAAGCAAATACTCTTCTTTGTTGGCTTTTCTACCCAAGTCGATGTTGGAATGCTCACTCCAAGCAACTGAAGGTGACTCTTTTCTTAACAATATTAGGAAGTTTAAAGGGAAATAAGGACGATTGAGGGGAAATGGCTTCTACACAGCTGCCTGGTAGAAAAAGGATTCTCCGGCGTGGAAGCAAACATTCTAGTACTGGCTCTTTCAACATTAAATGCTTGATCTTTCAGAACCACACTCCCCACAACTATAAATTGTGGGATTAAACTCCGTAATAAGGAAGACTTCTTTCTGGTTCTGAAATGCAATAAAAGGCCAAAAAGTTTTCAGAGAAGATGCGATGTTTATAGATTAACTAGAACTATAGCAATTGAAATACTTTTTATAAATCTGCCAGCTTGAAATGCAACAACAAATAATATAACCGTAATATGTAAGCATAATAACGTAATAAAAATAATACGGCAAAAAATGCAAACTCCTGCAACCAGAATGAAAATTCAGTCACTCAAATGTTTGGTAAGATGTTGGGTCGTAGCACCATCATTGACAGGTGTCTATTGAAAGAAAAACACATTCCTGCCTAATTTTTAAGGTCAAAGATTTATTCCTTCCGTAATCTGTTTATCTCTGGAAACAGATCTTTTTTCTTATAACCTATTTTTCAGTAAGGCTGGAAGAAATCATTCTTACCTGTAGTGTGAGATTACATCTTACATCTTTAACATGTCATTCGAGCTGCATTTACCCATAATATCAACCTCTATACTTTTTTATCAGGCAGACACTATTATTCCTAATATGATCCTTGACAGTCTTATCAGACTTAGTCTTCCTTCTGTCTTATATATAATGATTTACCAAAAAATGGAAAATAGTTATCATATGAACTGTTGTTACTCAGTTTCCTTAATGGAAATCTGTCTAAAATCAGGCTCTTCCTATGGTCTACACACACACACACACACACACACACACACACACACACACACACACACACAGACCCCTAAGTTTCCCGGGCCTGGAAGCACAAAAATAAATAGAATGAGTGACGAGGAAGACTTATTCTGATAGCAAGCATATGTAAAATACTCTTTCTCCTACCTTTTCTCATTGTGTTTGACAGTTTCTATTGCGTATATTTCAATATGAGACTGAGGGAAGCAGTTTCTCTGATTCTTGCTTGTTCAGAGAAGAGCCCTATATGGAATCGCTTTTCTCTTCGGGTGTGTTTGTGGAAGTTTGCAAATTCTTGGCAGCAAATATTGAAGAGGTAACACATCAAACTTGAATGAGCTGTGAAAATGACTGCCCCAGAAGGAAGGCTAGTCTTTATAAGTTGGAAATCAGCTGAGCTCTTTAGCCTTTTTCTCAAAAAAACATGCTACTGTTGAATTTTGTGGCGTCTGGAAGCACCCGGCTCACTCTGCCTAGTGTGGCCTGCCAGCCTTGGTAGCAGCTCCTCGCTCAGAGACTTCACAACTCCAAACACCCCTCTGCCACCCTGGCCTAGTGCCATGCTCAGAAGGAGAGGGAGCACCCTCCATCAGCCTGTGTCTGTCTCATGCCAGACCCCACCCTTCCCCAGGTCCTTGATTCAGTAGCCACCATCTATTCAGCTCCAAATCGCTCAGGGAAGGGAGAGGGAGGGAAGCTTAATTTATTCTGATTGACAATTGTCACTGAAGGCCTTTGTGCTTACTTACGTAAGGGTCTGCTTGACTCCTGGTTATGCTTGTCCTCGCCCTGTCTAGGATTACAGAATCAGGTTTCTCACCTGACCTGAACTGTGTTCAGGAAGATCAGGTCCAAGTGCTTTTCCGTAAGTATTTGTTCGGCCTTTGGAGATTCCAGGCATCTCTTCACTGAAAGACCAAACCAAGATTTTCATACTGGTCTGCCCTTTGTCTCCAGGGTATGAAACTTCTAGGCACAAAACAAAGAAATAGGACGAAGTGAAGGAGGAATGAAGGAAAGAAGTGCAAGAGAGAGAGAGGAAGGGATAGAGGGAGACAGGAAAGGAGAGACTATTTTATCCACCAGTTAAAAATTCAGGGTACAAAAATAGAATTCAGGAGTAAGTTTTCTCAGTCAACTCATGTTTTCCCTATATGAATTACAGCTTCACCTTTACACTTGATGAAAGAATGAGCTGAGGAAAGGGGTCCTGGATACCAGTAATATCCCTGTATAAAAGGATTTCTTGACTTCTATAATCCATTTTCTACACAAATTGCAGATTCCTACTTTGAAAGAAAATCTAAGTATCTGTCTAGAGAAAGACAGAGAAATGTAAAGTGTCCACACTGTAAGAAACACAAAAGGATTTGTTGAGGTATCGAGTCCTTTCCTCTAAAGAGATTATATTTTGTGTTATATTTTTGCATTACTGGCATCATAGTATTATTGCTTATAAAATATTTATGTTTTATATAAATAATTACAGGTCTTCAGAAGCAATTTAGAACTAAGTAATTTGAAATGAGTCTGAAAGTCAGCACTTACATAAGTAGGTGAGAGAAACCAAAGCTTATGTTCCCTCCCTTTTTCATCCATTTCTTTTTCTTTGTCAGACCGAGCCTGGCTGATAGAACCCAGAAAGGTCCAGAAGCTTCAGGAAAAAATTTATTTTGCACTTCAACACGTGATTCAGAAGAATCACCTGGACGATGAGACCCTGGCGAAGGTAGGTCCTCAGGCCACAGACCACCGTCAGCAAAAGAGAGGGTGGTGAACAAAAGAGGCCTGGTTACAAAGCGAGGGAAATTTTTCAGGGGCAACAGATCTGAGAGCTGTTAAAAGGCTGCATAAATCCTCAAATGTGCACTTTTAAAGGGAGACTGGTAAATTATGAGAGGTTGCGAGGCGGTTAGCTTTCTTAGAGCAGGTTGATACTGGCAGATTGGAACCTGAAGTACCGGAAGACAAATCAAAGGAACTGTGGGTGTCTCATCAGAGGAGCAAAAGTCTAAAGCCAGGAAAGGAGGCTTCAAAATTCATGTGTGAAGAAAGAGGAGGCTTTGTGCCAGCTCTGGAGCCAGGTCTGGGCAACAGCTAAGAGTAAATAGATTTTATTCAAAACGAAGCAGAAGTAGCAAATGAACAGAAGGGTAGACGACTGTGTGAAGCAGCGAGTCCCCTGTCACTGCTCACAGTCCGGGAAGTACTGCCTCATCACCTCTCAGGTACGTTGAAAATAACAGTCATTCCCAAAATGGAAGATTAGACTGACGATTTATAAATTTCCCTTCAGCTCTATTCTCTTCATGCAAGACTTGCCTTGGGGTGGTAAATACTCCAGGGGCAAAATGCACGCAGCTGCCATCAATTTCCTGACTTAGCTTTAACGAAGAATGATGATGTTTAAGAAGATTACTGAGGGAAGTTGCTTACCAAATTAAAAGAGTCATAAAAGGAAGAAGTAATTTTCAGTGACTGATATTCAGCATCATTTTAAATCCTAAAGTAATTTTGATTTCTTAAAAATGTATAATTTTTTAGAAAGATAATCTTATTTAAATTTTAATCTCTGATTTCTTAAAAACTGGACTTTTTAGAGAGTATAAAACTGGGAAATTTAGCTTATTCTTGGTTTAAAATAATAGGAATCCTACTCTTTATATTTTTATCATTAAACCTTCCCACTCTGCCCTTGAAGTTCTTTATTTAAAAAGAGGGGAAGGGTAAAGACTCTATTTGGAGACATCATCAGATTTTACTTTGCACATACAGAGAACTGCTATAAAAAAAACCTCTATGAGTTAAATATGCTGCTTCATTATGGTAACATTTTGTTAAAGTTAATGCATCACTAGGAAGAACTTTTCCACGCGCGCCGTACGGCGATAGTTCTCTTCGACATAACTTTTCACGTCTTACATGATGAGGGACATATAACCTGTTGTCTATACCTTCCTTGTCTCTCAGTCAAGAGGAAAACTTCAGCTTGCTTTCAGATTCACCGGGCAGAAAGGACTGAAACATGAATATTTGGATGTTTGCTATAGTTGCTTGGTAGCGTATGTGCATAAATTCATCTGAGTACTTAATGTGGATGATGTTTCTTGCATTTGGAATCTCCCAAGGACTTTGGTCTCTATATTTCTCACGTGAAAGTTAAGGTCTTGAAAAAAAAAAAAAGAGTTAGAGGAAAGTCCTTGCTATTCTGCCTGGAAAGACTGTTTACTCAACAACCCTGGTATCCTCATCTATAGAATGATACTTACAGTTCCTTGATCCTGTACAGATGTGTTGTGAGATTGAGACGGTTACACCTTGGGAGGGTAAAATGTTCTGCTTGTCCCACTTTCTACATCCTGGTGTTTTGGTGGTGATTTAAAGTGCTATATTTGAGGTTTTAGAAAAAAGATGGAAGAATTGAAAAAGTAAAGATATTTGATAGCAAATTACAGCATTGATTATAGGTCAACCTAACTCTCCCTTCTACATCTTTAGTGAGAAAAATACAATTCTGGTGTAATTTTTAGTAAAGAATAATATTGCAAAGGTGGGGACCAGATGAAACTAGAAGAGGTTTATTTCCTGCATAAAGTTGCTCGGAGCCAGATGACAAAGGATGGCTTCCACAGGCTGTGTGCAAATAGTAGATCTTTATATGGACTCTTCTTTGTAACAGTCATCATTTTGCCATGATGCTATTTGAACTAATGTAGGAGGACTATGCACAGTGTCACAACTGGATCTCATTTATCTCAGATCTGAATTGTATGGATTCAGATAAGGGACTCTGTCTGAGTCTCAGATTGTCATAAAACACTGAAGATGGAGGTGAATCTCCTGGGTTCCTGACTGTTTTCATATTCTGAGGCCAAACATATTATCAGTGTATAGAGCATAGCACCGTCAGTTTTCCTTTACTATGACAAATTACCTGACATCAACAAGTTCAAAAAAGAATGTTTTATTTCAGCTCACAGTTCCAGAAATTTCAGTCTGTGGTTGGTTAGCTCTGATGTGTGGGGGCCTGTGGTGAAGCAGAACATCCTGGCAGGAAGGATGCGATGGAAGAAAGCTGCTTACCTCATGATGGCTGGGAAGCAAAGAGAGAGGGCAGAAGAGGCCATGGTGTGCATATCCCCTTAAAGGGCACACCTACGGGTGTAACTTCCTTCGGTCAGAGGTTCTACCACTCGCACTAGGACCAAGGGAGGGGGACCAAGCCTTTAGAGTATGGGCCTTGGGGGGGGACATTTAAAATCCAAACTGTGTCAGACACCCTATCATTGAACTCCCAAAGGAACTGTTTTATTTAAATCCAAAAGAAATGACTCCACCCCACCACGGATTCCTTTCATTTTCTCAGAAAACCTCCTTCTACTTTCATAGCCAGGGAGCTTTTCTGCCACCATCGTGGCTCTCATACTGTGACAGCCAATCTTAATAGCACTTATTCATGGAATACAGTGAACATTATAAAATCTATCTCTAGAAAATCCACATAGACCTAAAATATTATATTCAAGTCCAGAAGCTCAAATGAAATCTCTGGTAGACTCGGGGAGGTAAATCTTCCTTCTGTGTGATACACACAAGACTACTTACCTGACTAGTTTAACCCTGACCGGGTGCAACAGACATCAAGATACAGGTACACGGCTCACACGGTCACTGAACTCCATCTTAGAAAGACAGTCTCCAACACATGCACTAACTGAAATTAAAGTTTAGGAAGCAATACTTTATATTTTTTACCAAACTTTAACCTCGGGAAAGTTTGGAAATTCAGGGATTCTGTGTCCATCACCTAGAAAGCTTCAGTCCTCAGATATTTCAGTGTTTTGGCTGGGGGCTGCTGAGACTAGGAGGAAAAACATTAAATAATTTCACTTCCTCTTCTCAGCACAATGATATGTAGCATATTTATAGTAAGTCTTCAGAACCGTCTCTGACTGAGTGACCCTGGACACATGATTCAGACTCTCTGTGCCTAATTTTTCTCATCTGTCTGATTTGATTAAGATAGTACCCAAGCCATGTGATTATTTGGGGAGTTAAACGAGATAAAATACAAGGAAGCTGCCCAATCCATAACCGTTTACCTCAATGGTAATGCTACGCTTTGCTTACCTCAATATGTAAATGTGATCACTATTATTATATTAGTTGTTGGCATTGACAGAAAACTGAGATGATCTTCCAGCCACAAAATTGCAGAGGGTACAACATTTATGAAATGTTGTTTTCAGCAAGGAAACATTTGTCCAGGAGATGGAATCTATGGGCTAATCGCTGAAGGATGAAAACTTTTCAAAAGCTGGAGGTTAGCAGGTTGGACGGTGAGGGATGGCATCCCATGTGACAGGGGCAATGGTAGGAAGCAGGAAAGTATAAGGTACATTTAGACTATAAATAATAGTTAGATTTGGCCGGATCCTGGATTTGAGAAGACAGGAAATGAGATAACACTGGTCACTTTCACTAGAACTTATGAAAAAAATACATATACATATATATTTTTAAGCCCCCATATGACTAGAAGCGGCAGCCCATCTGTTCTCTGGGTTTCATTTTTCTTGTCTGGGAAATGAGTAGGTTGGGTTGCATAGTCTTTAAGGTCCTTCCAGTAGAACATTCTTTGATGCCCAAAAGAAAAAAACAAAGATTCTTCCTCACATCTTCCTTTGCCTTCCACTGCTCAATCCTGTGTCATTTTGAGGACTGTAGATGTTTTAACCATTTTACATGATGATAAAGACTGATTTCACCACATCTTGCAGAGTTACATTACCATTCTGCACACTACGGTCATTTCCTTTGAGATGATCATCCAGCCCCAAACCTGCAGAGGGCACAACATTAATGAAGCCTGTACCCAGAGTCAGCATCTCTTATGGGCTCCCAGAAGGGACTCCATCTGCTTGTGCATTAAGGGCTGCTGCGAGTCATCTTGATGGGTTTTCTTCTTAGGTGAGGATCGATGGGGATTTGGAAGACTTGGTGCTCCACTGGCAACAGCAGGCCCACTGCCGAGGCAGGGCAAAGTAAGGGAGTCCAACAGTGCATAGTTGAACTGTACAGACCGGTGGTGCTTCGGTTCTCTGGTTTTCTGGGCTTCCTTCACAAACTACTGAAAGTGCCCTTTTTGTGCCTTGATCAGAGGGACAGAAGCAGGAGAAAGGAGGACCCTGTCCGGCTAGGGCCAAGCTGTGGCCATGTACACACAGCCAAAGGCAGAGTTTAGACCCAAATGTCCAGCTCGCATCTTCCCTCCAGGTGTATGCTTCCAGCTCGTCCCTAAATGCAGCCTTTGGGTCAGGCCCACAGCTGAAGGCATGTTTGATGTAGGCTTTCCCCAGTTCAACTCTCCTTCCAGTTTGACCCTTCCTTTTGTGTGTCCTGGGTAATTTGGGTCAAAAACTAAAGTGAGGAGGTACATTTGTTTTTCCTAGCACTTCTGCATACAGGTAGAACACTCCTAGAGTAAGTTTCTTGCCCAAAGCTGTGTAATAGCAAGCTTATTGACAATACTTTTACACCCATTTCTTTTCGCTTTTTCCGACTTGTCTAGTGGAAAATTTTAGATGACATCCATAGCCCACATTGTATTTCTATTGCATGTTGCTAATATAGCCTCTTTGAAGTTCAGACAAAAAAAAAAAGCTCATCTCTCCTGCCTACTTAAGACATGGTCTCTCATCTCCTGCACTCTGTCCTAGCAGGTGAGGCGGCCAAGCATCACCATCACCTTCCAGGTGAGAGACCGTCTAGACTGTGCAGAGTAGGATGCACTACCTGGACGCAACATCATAGCCACCATTTTCACGCTGCCAAAGAAACACTCACATAGAAATAGGGTGAGCTAGAAAGTGTTTCTAAGTTTCATCATTTTCGTTCACTCAATGCATATTTGTTGTAAGTTCATGATTTAGAGGGAAAAAACCAAGTACCTTCATGAGTACAATGAAAAACAATGATTGATCAGAATCATATGACTGATAACACAGTAGCAATAATTTAGTGACTGAGCATTTACTGTGCATCCTGCACAGTGCTAAGAGACTCTAAATAGATTGACACTTCATTCTCAAAACTAAAATCTTATCTCACTTTACCAAAGAGAAAGGTGAAAATTTAAGTTATCATGTGTCTCACCCCAAGTTAACCAGTTTACAGTAGGGGACTCAGAATTTAAACCAAATTAGGCTGATTCCAGCACCTTCCAGCAATGAAGTCACAAGCACGTGCTCTACTCTTAAATGTCTGACAGGCTTAGAAAGGCTCCTGTGCTTGAGCACTTGGCAGCTTCCACTCTTCCCACGGAGAACTGCAGGAGGATGAGCTGAGAAAGGCACAGGCCAACAGGTACATGATCTTCTTAACTTCTAAGTCAATTTCTAGCCCACAGATAGCAAAACTGTATCATCAACATGAGAGATAAGCTTGTCTCTCTGGGAACACCAATACCGAGTCACACTACAAAAGCTTAAAAATGTTGCATGTTACTATTTGAAATCGTACTTGAAAAGAATCGCTTCTGGCCACTCTTGTGTAGTGTTGTTCTGATACACATGGAAATAGACAATCACATTGACTCATAGAGTCTGTGGAACAAACGCTGACTATGAAATCAATGGAAAATGCGAAAGGCCACTCACATTGATTTTCATTGCTTTCTCTGTAAGATCAAAATAGACTGTCCTGTGATTAATAATGGAATGTTTACTCCCAAATCTTGGTGCTTCTTCTCACAAGGTACTTTCTAGATGTTACATCAGAATGCCTACCAGATAGGACTGGAGATTTGGGTTCAGTTTCATCTGGAAATTAGTATGATGAGTCTAATCGAAACTTGAGGAACTCCTAACCAGATAATGTGACTCGTGGCCTCAGCCTCCCCAGTCCCATTTCTGTTTGGTTAGGCCATGGTTTTGTACTTTACAAGTCCATATTTTCTTTAGAGTCTAACACACACATTAAAAATTTCCTAAATCATAAGCGTATTGTTCCGTGAATTATGCCAAAATTATCACACATGTGTAGCCACTTCCAGGGCAACCTGGAAGCACCCCTCAGGCTTCTACTCAATGATAAATACACATTAAAATAATGCAAGAATAGGCAAAATTATGGAAAACAACTCAGCAAAGATCCCAAATTTTTAAATTTCAAATTCATACTCAAGAAGCATGGCTCTCTCCTGGAATAGTTATCGACTTCAACTCACATTTATTACAAATATCTGTTACACACCATGAAGGGCAGAATAGTGGACAGCAAACCATGCCAGCTCCCTGCAGGAAGCCCTGTGAACAATCAGGTTGTTTCTGACCGTTTTAGCTGTTTGTACTCTGCTAGCATACACTGTAAGTCTGAAAGCCCAAAATTCCAAG
Organism: Hystrix cristata; assembly: GCA_004026905.1. Classification (NCBI taxonomy): domain Eukaryota; kingdom Metazoa; phylum Chordata; class Mammalia; order Rodentia; family Hystricidae; genus Hystrix; species Hystrix cristata. The sequence goes on from PVJO010011261.1 coordinate 42,155, forward strand.
GTTTGTCCATCAGATTAAAGGTCTGTAAATGAGAAGACAGGTTTTGGTATTACTCCTCACTCATCAAGTTGCGAGTTTATGTATTCATTAGGATTCTTTAGTTACATGTAACAGGAACCAGTTCCAAATAGCTGAAACAAACAAACAAACAAAAAAATCAATTAAAATGATGAAGAAATAGTCACAGAACCTAATGTCAGAAATTCTGCCACCATTGGAACAAGGAATTGAGAAATTTTAGAATTCTCCATCTCATATTTAATCTCCCTTTCGGTATCTACTTCAGTGTGGTCTCTCCCTGCATACCAGTTTGCTTTGCTTCCCTGGTCCACGTGGTGAAATACAGCCAGCTCTTAGCTCCTTGAGTTACTTGCAGTCTCTTCTACATTTAGAAAGTGGCTTGCTAGCTCTGACCGATTCTAAATTCCAGCCACAGCTACGTCAGGTGTCCACTTCCGCTTTTGCCACGATGCCCAGGGTACAAAGAACAATGCACAGCAGCATGGATGCCAAGGGTGGGGTAGGATGGGGGCTGATGACATGGAAAGATATCTCAAATTCAATATTATATTTGAATCCGAGTGTCTAGGTTTTAGATAAACAAAACTCAAAACCAGAAAGAAATGAAAGAAGGAAGGAAGGAGGAGAAGTGGATGTTTTCAGCCTCACTTTAGGTACCCTGTTTTTATGAGCATGCCGGAAGTTTCTTCAACTTCGATCAAACCACTGCTGGCTTCTTGCTTCAGGTTGGGGGGTATCCTGGTAGTCTGAAAGCCCACATGAACACAATTGGTAGTTTTACCCTCTGAAAGTGCCATTTTTCCAACATCAAATGTACCAGATATAAAATTGTGAATTTTCTCCTAAAACCACCCTCTGGAGAGAAGCATGAGATTATTACCTTTTTCCAAGTAGCTGCTTCCTAGTCTTGTAGATTCCTGTAGTTATAAGCCAAAGCTTCCTGCTTGTAAGAAACGCTTGTCTTAGAGAGGCGTGTGGAACTGCTTTCTGTAGATCCTGTGTCTACTTCTGCTATGGAGAGTATGTAAATGGGAAGGAATTTCTTGATGATTTGAAACCGACTACCTCCCCTCCCTTCCCAAGCGCTTCTGGATCACCTCCCCAACTGTTTAAAAAGTTGTTGAGCATTAACTGCTGCTGAGGTTGCTCTGCGCTCCCTTTGAAATGGGAGCCTCCAGGCTGCAGTACGTAATATTAATGAGCAATAAGCGACTGCCTGCTGCTTCCTCCGCCAGACCCATCAGAGCCTCCTGGCCATCCTGCCCGCGGGGTGATGGATGCTTCGCCAGCTCCGCCACTCTCACGACTGATTGGACAGCAGCTCTCAGCTAGCTTTTGCTGCGAGCTTGGAGGTTGGAGAAGCATTTTGTCCTTTTCAGTACTCTTTGCTGCATTCAGCCCATTCTACAGATGAGCAACAGAGACAGACTCTAAACCCCATAAAAAAGGGCAGAACAAGGCATGAACAAAACTCTTAAGGAATGCCAGCTTTTCACAGAAAGGAGAAAGAACCTATATTCTCTCTCCGAACCAAACACCTAATTACCTGCTTTCAGTCAAATGAACAGGTATGGGATGATTTCAGTTACCACTTTACACATTTAACTTCCTCTACCACCTCTCCACTAAAGAAACAGAAAGCTGCTTGAAGAGCTGTAATAAATAGAGTCTACTTTATAAATTACAGTTAATAAAAAGAGCAACTTGATTACTACAAGACAATGCAAAAAATTGATATAATTCTGCTTTTCCATTTCAGTGAAAGTAAATGGCTGGTTTTCCCATGCACTAACATGCAGTAGTCTGAGACTCAGTTTTTGGTGCTTAACAAATGACGAAGCTGAGTTCTGCCCTCCATGGCATTTGACTGAATGGCATGACCTGGAGGCTTTCTCTCCTTGAAGGAAGTGAGACGTGGGAACAGAAGCATGGCAGCCACCATGTGTATCTCCACTACACACCAGGCATCACCGCACAAAGGCTTGTGTGCACCCGCTGACTCCCTTCAGCTTGCCTCTGAGGCAGGGGTTGCTATAATCTCCATCCAACCCGCTGACTGGTAAAGAAGCTGAGAGTTACAGGGCCTGCCTGAGATTTCATAATTGTAAATGGAAGCACTAGCGTCCACACCCAGCCAGGCTGACTCCAAAGCCCACGTTCTTTGCCCTAGAACGGTCCTCTCTGTTCAGTGCTTGCATCCCACAGGGAGGTCAGGAATGCCATTACCTGTCCCTCATCGTATAACAGAACTAGGGTAGGACAACCTTCTCTCTAGATAAAATAATATCCTTGTCTGCCTCCCAAAAACCAGCTAACTTGACATCCAGCTAACAGGACCTTTTCAAGTACAATACAGAGTTTATTTTTCAATTTCCAAAGCCAGTCATAAATTTGTAAGATGCGAGCCTCTGCAGCAGAGTTTTCCAAAATCTGTTTCAGGGGCCCACAACATCAATACTTGCCAGGGATGTTTGTTTCAAACGTGGCATCTGAGTCCACTTGAACTTAGGAAGACCCAGGCCCTAGGAGTAGGCTCCAGTAATCTGCATTTTCAGGAAGCGCACTGGAGTTTCTTCTGCCCCCTGAAGACTGATGATCATTAGAGTTGCATCCAGAAGTTTCCAGAGCTTTGATACCATCAGTTCAGGGGCAGGTGAGGTAGAAAGCTTTCAAAGCCTGCCTGCACTCAATAGCTATTTCAGGGAGAATTATAATGTGCAAGAAGCATTTGTTTTCTGTGTGAGCCAGCTGGTTAAGAAATCTTGAATAATTTCCTAAGGGACTCTGGTAAAGTGGACACTCAGACACTCTTTACCTATGAAAATATAGAAGAGACAGTTTTCCACCCTGGACTCAAAGTAAATCTTTCAGAGTGAGGTTCTGATTGTGTTTATGTTTGCTTAAAACTCTTCCAAAGACCATAATATGGCCCACAAGGGCTTCCGTAACTGGGCCATGTGCATCTCTCCATCGTTATCCCCAAACACTCTCACCCACTGCTGCAGAGACCCTGCGCGGCCTTCACTTCTTTCAATGCACCACACTCCACAGTGTCTTTGCCTGTGATCTGGGCATATCATATCTCCACTGCCCAGTGCCTACTTAGTGTCCACTCTTCCTTCGGAGGTCAGATTTGCTGTCACCTCCTCAAGGAAGCCTTCTCTAGCCTGCCACAAGAACTCAGGACACCCTATTATCTACCCTTGCTGAGCCACCACTCTATGGCTCTCGCCAGTTTTTCCATCTGCTTTTGACAGTGTGGTAACTTTATTCCCATCTGTCTTCACACATAGACTATCAACATGAACCATAACTGTTTTGTGCATTCTGGTGTCTAGCTGAGGACGTGCTACATAGTAAACATGCAATTAATCATGGAGTATCATGAATGAAAAAAATTTAATTCATAATGTTGAAGAGACAGTCTTGATTCTCAATATAAAATTGAACTTCCATTCTATAGATATATTCTATATTTTTTCATTCCTCTTCCTCTTTCAATAGTGGAGAAGGTTAGGTTGGAGAACCTGAGCCCTCAGGGATCTTTATGTATTCTAGATTCCTCTAGTGTTTCAAGAACTCTAATCTTGATGCATTTTTAAGTGGCTCAGAGTATAGTTATACAATCATTAGTTGTTAAAAGGAAAGCTGATGAAAGAATGGAAATTTCTGATTTTGAAAAACCACAAAAATGGTTTTCCTCTTTGACTTCAAAGGCTGAAATGGATTCTCATTGCTCAGTAGGAGTAGAGAGTATGATGGGCTTAATTGGTGACGAGATGGGTTTTATTTAACTGTATTTTAACATCAAAGTTTTCAAGTGTCTGATATAGCAACTATATACTGGGTAAGCTATCATGCTTATCTTCCGTAACATTGTCTCAGTGAGAACATATCTCATTCCTCACAGTAATATGACCATGAAGACATTTGTTTAAGCTAATTTTGACACAAGAGTATGGATCTGAAATGCTCCAAAGTTATAAGTATTTTAAAAGCTGAAACTGTTCATCTCTTAAGAACTGTATAGCATTCAGCAAACTATGGACCTTTAAAATGGTTATAAAACATCATGTATAGGTACAGAATAAATGTAATGAATGTGACCAATATATGTAGAATGTACCAATACATGTTCTTGGTTTAAAATAAATAAGTAAATAAATAAAATGGTTATAAAACATTGTCTTCTGGGTTTTAACTCCAAAACCTACATCCTACTTGAGATATAAATATCTAAAACTAGCGATTATAGTGTATATTCTCTCACTCATTTTAAAAATACCTCCTTAAGGAATCTAAGTGTCAGGGACCTCCAAAATTCTTTATTGATTAAGCATCAATTGTATCTTGTACCTATATTGGAAAAGAATTTGGGGGACACTGGTGATTTTAGTGCATTTGAGTACTAAGCAGAACAGATAATTATGAGTTCTACCTTGCACAGTTTGGTTATACTTTCTGAACATTATCACCTTTCAAAGCTAAAATCTAATATTCATGTCATACAAATCTGCAGGAAATGAAGGATCGTAATATTAGCTGACAATTATGCTCCCTGCCTACAGCATTCTTAACACCTTTATATGAATTATTACTCAGTCTGTACAACAACCCCATTAAATTCGTACTATTTGAAAGCCCAATTTACAATGAGAAAAACTGAGACAGAAAGTATGTCATAGCCGTACCATCATTAAGCTGTTTTAGGAGCAAGATTCTGACTCAGGAGGCCTGTGTGTGGAGAACCCGCTCGCAAATATTAAACTAGTCTACCCCCCATATTACTTTATCTAAGAACAGTGAATCAAGAAGCTTGGCCCTGCCTTCTTTCTTTCTCTTGATTTTTCCTTTAGGAGTCGGGAGCGGGGGTTGTTTTGTTCTAAAGAGAAGCCGAGAGTGAACTTGCTTTTATGCTGAACATCTTTTTCCAAAGCCAGTTACCTTTATCTGGGACCAGAAAAGACACTGATTCAGAGGAGAGCACTAATGAGCTTCCTTCTCTGTCTCCCTCCCTGTCTCTCCATTCTGCAGTTAATAGCCAAGATGCCAACCATCACGGCCGTGTGCAACTTGCATGGGGAGAAGCTGCAGGTATTTAAGCAGTCTCATCCAGACATAGTGAATACACTCTTCCCTCCGTTATACAAGGAGCTCTTTAATCCTGACTGTGCCACGGTCTGCAAATGAAAGGGATGAGAGAACTGTCTCATAGTCATGGAATGCATCACTATTAAGACAAAAGCAATGTGTTCATGAAGACTTAAGAAAAACGTCACTACTGCAACATTAGGAATGTCCTGCACTTAATAGAATTATTTTTCACCGCTACAGTTTGAAGAATGTAAATATGCACCTGAGTGGGGCTCTTACGTTTGTTTGTTTTTGAAATGACCATAAATATACAAATATAGGACACTGGGTGTTATCTTTTTTTAATTTTATTCGGGTATGTTTTGGAGACAACTGTTTATAGAATTTTATTGTAGATATATACAAGAACAGAGCGGTACTTTACATGATTACTTTTCCTGTTGATTGTTCAAATATAATTTAAGAAAATTCTACTTAATAGGCTTACCTATTTCTATGTTTTTAGATAGTTGATGCATGTGTGAATCTGTAGCTGTCTTGGAAAGTACTGTGCACGTATGTAATAAGTATATAATATGTGAGAATATTATATATGACTATTACTTATACATGCACATGCACTGTGGCTTACAATGCCCACCAACCAAGCAATGGAGGTTCAGTCAGGCTCTCTTCCATTCTTTACTTTCTGTGTTCTATGTGACTTTTATGTTAGACAATCAGGGTTTTGTTTTTCGAGCCAGAATTTTCGTCTGTAGTCAATGGCGGGATGGTACCAATTCAGAAATAAGTCTACGAAGGAATAAATATAATGCATGGCCTCTATATAAAAATGCTATTTCTATCAATGATTTCAAAGCCTTGTCAAGATGGTACATACTGAGGGGGGAAAAAAGTATTTGGGGCCATTTTCCTGTTTTAAGAATTAGTCTGCAGATAATGTTGTAAGATCCAGGACCTTTTTGACCAAACAATTATATATTTTCTATTTTTCACCAGAATACATTGAACACTATTTTTCTTTGGATTTGGGTCTCCAATTGTGAACAAAAATTTGGCTTTGGTGCTTATTGTCATCAGCCGAAAAATACAGTCCAGTGTGAATTATGACCATCAGCATTTTTTTCTAGGACAATTAGAGTAAAAAAGTAAATCAGAACCCAGGATTCCAATGTCATTTTATGTAAACATTTTCTCTCTACCCATGTTCTGGCAAATAAGAGGCAGAAATAGAATATGCAGAGTCACAAAATAATTTTTATATTTATTTTCACTATACATTTGTTAGAAAAAGTGTCAGTAAAGGTGGGGGAAGCAGGACTTTCTATGTTCTTATAGTCTTGGGCCACTAATTGTTTTCAATTCTGAAATACTATATTATAAAAATAGAGCAAAAAACTGACAGATTGGAAAATAATACATGTTTATTCTGTGGAACTAATATACCCCAGTGCCAAAACTATTATCTGTGCAGTTTGAAATTACATCATCCATCCTCCATAAGACTGGTTTTAACAACCTTTAAAAGTACAGAGTGCCCTCGTGACACAGGAATCAGAAAGGTGAACTTTCTCACATAAGTTCTCCCTTCTTGACCAGCTCTCCAGTGAATTTAAGCACCAGAAGAGTGTAAATTCCCAGGCGTGTGTTCTGCCTGTTTCCCAGCAGCCTGTGCCTGTGGTACTATCGGATCCAAAGTGAGATGATTAAAAAGGAAGTTAGAGGAGAAGTTTGTGTGTAAGACAATAAATTATGATTGATGTAAGTGTAGCCCTGCCCCCGGCTCATAAAAATTTTCTCTTTGTCAAACACCACACACGCAAACACACACACACGCACAGCACACTCCTGCTTTGTAAATTTCCATCAGTGGAAACCTTGACTTTTTTTCATATCCTGTGCTCTCCTGAAGTTCATGGTTGAGAGACATCTCTGAGATGCCTCAGAACTCTGATTGATGATCAAAACAGTAGTATTAGTCTTTTCCTTTTAGAAAACAAAGTCTTTTCTCACCTCATGATTGATGAATTCCAAACCACTGGGGAAAAACAAAAAAGGCTTTAAAATAATGAATCTCTTTCTCAACTACTGTTATATTCAATTAATTTAACTACATTGAACCAAATTACCTTTGGTTCTAAGAAGACAGCTGTAGACTGCTTATTATGCTGCTACAGGGACTCAATTCTTTTTGGTGTAAATGTCACTCCTGCTAGCTCTTTGTATAAAGAATTAATTCCAAGAGTCATATTTCCTTCTAATGGAAAGATTACTTTACTGATTGCTAGGAAAACAGGGTAATGGAAGGCACTCAATTAAACCAAGCTGTTTCCAAATGCAGTGTATGTTTTATGATTGGCTTGTGATAGGCGATGCTTAATGTGTCTACTTGGTGTTTCCCTTTGAGCTTTGAACTTATGTCAAACTTTGTTTTCATTGTTCTGTTGGCCTCGTGCTTCCCATTGCCAGCCTGTAAGTCCTGCTCAGTTGCAAAGGGAATCATTTGTGGCCTCCAGCTTACCTCTGAGGATTTAAATTGGCTCAGTTGATGAAGGAGCAGAGAGTTTTTTCCTCCCCTCTCCCATGGGTGGAATAGGAAAAAGATTGTTCCCCACACTTGCCTCTGGAGGTACTGGCTTTGAATTTGTGTCATTTCCACTAGTGCGAGTATTTCACTGGGAGAGAGCGAACCTTTTGAAGCTCAGGGCAGGAAACAGAGCTGGCAACTGAACCAGACTGACACAATGAAAGCCAGTGTGTCGCTCAGCCACTTGAGATGAGAGGAGAAATTTTCAGTTTTGGCTACAGTTGCCAAATTTTCCCTTAAAAGAGATTCAAGTCAAGTTTTTAAAGGTAAGGAGGCCTTAAAAAACTGCCCGTTGAACATTTCCTGTGACTACATGTCAAGGTGTCTTGAGATTTTGGTAAGAACAACTTTCTTTCTATCATGCGAACCAGCACTTAGTTCCTCCCCTGCCCCGAGAACTGACAGACGTTCGGGGCACATTCATGGAAAGGTGTGCACTGAGGAAGCAACCCACGTCCTGTGCTTCTTGCTTCGTGCTTTGTAAATGACAATCACTGCTTAATGCAGACGTTGCACTGTATCTGCTCAGGGATGTTTCATTAAAACGAAAAAGATACATCAAGAAGGAGGAAAAAACAGGAAAATGACAACAAAATGTAAATGGCATGAATTAAACATGCCAATGAGGGAACCTCTCTGACAAGGCTTTCAGACCAGTGTGCAAATTCCCATCATAAACGCAATCTACTTGCCTAAAAGTTACACACACGTAAGAACAGCTTAGTTTCATTTTCTAAAATCTGCTAAGAGCTAAATAATCTAGCCTCCCCATTTTTAGGAACAGGCATATTTAACTCCCAGCAAATCCAAGTTTCCTGTCCAGGGCCTGAGCAAGGAAAATATGGAAATCTAACTGGAATTCAATGATAATGACAAGGAAGTGAAGCTGTGTGAATTCAAACTGAAATGTATCTGTGGTCTGTAAAAGAAGGGCAAATGTTGGAGGGAAAATAGCAGAATAAAAGGATTCTAAATCTAGGTGTACATCCCATATATAGCCCTGCTTTCTATGACTTGGGTCATTTTGTATCCCTTTTTCTGTGGCTCTTTTATTCCTAAACTTAAAGCAGAGGTTAGAGATGTAGTTTATAAAAACATCTCTGGATTTCCCTTGTTTTAACACTGTAGTTTATAAAAAAAACTTCTGGATTTCCCTCGTTTTAACACAGTCTTTGGAGTTTGGGGTTAAAGAACTTTTAAGTAAAACGAGAAACACAATGGCCTCTTGGATAATTAGATTTCTTTGGCAGAATCTAAGCAACCCTAAACTGTAAAGAAGTTTGGATATTAACAAGAGATGCCAGGTAGAGAACAGGACACTGCCATCATGACCGGCTTTTTCAGCATATAACTTCGGTTGGAAGTTAAACTGGTTGGAGCAAGCTATGAAGAGGGAGCCCAACTCTCACTCTCTACAATGCTATTCGTACCAGGCTTGAATGCAGAAACTATTCTTGTGTCCCAAGGACAACCTGAAACTTGCCAGTGTTTTTTTCAAAAACACCAGTCAGATGCAAATGTGAGTCTCACTCTATAGTCTTTGTTTCTGTTTATGATAGAAGCAAGGAAAATTTCTGCTGCATTTGGAGATTAAATAGTTTTTCCCTGACTCTTTTTTTTTCTCTATAAACTTCTGTTTCCAAAGAAGTTACTGCAATAGGTAGTACATTCAGGCAGGGATGTCTGTGCCCCACCAGAAGCACCATCCAATAGGACATCAGTACTGTAAAGTGTGCAGCTGGAGTGACCCTAGGCATGAAGTCCCTTTATGAAGGAGAGAGAAGAGGCCACCATGTGCTCCAGACAAGGTGCTATTTGCTGCCCTGTTTGCAAATGCTGGTTCCAGTGACAACGAGAGTAAAGCTCTGATGTGGGATCCCACAGGGGTCTTTCAGGAATGAGTTGACAACTTTTTTTTTGGTGTGACGAGGAGTCGTCTCAGGACCAGAGCTTTGTGTTCTTTTAAAGCAGAGGGTAAAAATTCAAAAATGTGAACAGGCCAGGGCGTGGGTACAGATGAGCGAAGCGGTGAGGTGCTAGCTGGCAAGGGATACCCCACCTAAAACAGGGCATCCGGTACCTGACTAAAGCTGCTTTGTTCCAGCTTCCGAATTTTATAAAATCTCTCCAGTTGTAAATGTGGCAGTTGATTCAGAGCTTCACATAGACCAAAAAAACTCATCTCTGAACAGAAGGGGGCCTATGGACTGCCAGCTCCCAACCTCTGGTTTAAATCGAAAATCATATTTAGGTCCCTGTCCAGGTGGAGCGAGTCTGGCCAGACGCAACCAAGCATGGCATTGTTAGAATTACACTAATGTTGAGGGGAAGGAGGAGTGATCTTGCCTTTCTGATTCTCACTTTGGTTTCTACCTTTAACGCTCACTACTCAAGGACATGTACAGTAAGGGGTCAGTTGAACAACCTGGCAGTCCAAAAATAAAGACAACTCAATTTAATGATGGCTTATTAAAGGTAATTTGTCTTTACCTTTAATAATCCATCATTAAAGACAAACTTTAATTTGTCTTGCGTGAACTCCCATTATCAGAGAGCCAGGAGGCTAGATTTCTTGCCACTTTTCTCTGAAAGTCAAGTGCACAACTTAGCCATTTTTGAGTCTCAACCTGTGTCTTTAAACATGTGGCTTCAATATCTGTGACAAGTTCTTACTCTCCCTTAGTTGTACGTATCCGAAAACCCTCTTCTGCAATCCTGATAGTATGGTCCTCCTTTGTTCTGAAGCGCAGATCATGGGTTCTGCCTGTTCAGGCACCGTTGTCCTAAGCTGCTGAAATTCCTCCAGAGTGAACTGGCCCCAGTAATCTTTGCCTCTCGCATGACCACAAGCACAACCTCCAGTGCGTCAGAGAAAGTAGCTCAGTTTTGGTTCTCACGACCAAAAATAAAGCACTGGAAATAAGCCCAGTTCAGGGAAACACACGGTGTCTGCACCCCAACCGGGCAGCACGATCCTTCCATTCGCCGGCCTTCCTCTGCCTATGACTGATGGCCCGCATCCTGGTGCCTCGGTCGCAGCCACGCTTAGACAGGTGAGGTCTGAGAGCTGCGAAGCCCACACCGCACACAGTGCCGTCTGCTTCATCCGACGAACACACACAAGAATGAAAACTACACCCACGGAAAACTGAGTATGTACTGTAGAAATGTAGAGGACAAATAAAAATATTTTTTCAAATGTAATTACTTTTAATATATGCTTGTGGAAGGTCTAATACGATGTACACTGTCTCTGTAATTTTTGCTGTAAATAACTGGAGGCGGTGAATACACTGATTTTTCTATGTCTCTGTTTAAGCATAAGACTTTGTAACAATTTTTTAGAGGGGAAAACAAAGAGCAAATATGTACTTGCTTCCTTTCTGAGTGTTATGTACTTCTCGGTTTTTTAATGGAAACTGGTTGTAACGATTCAAGCATCCTGACGAGTCTTTGGTGTTAAGTGTATGCTTTTTGTAAAACAACTAAGAAAGGGACAAGGCTGTCAATTAACTCTGCTCCAAAGAATTTGTACTGAAGATTGGCTTAGGAACCACCAACTCTATCTGAACTAAATACGAAAAAGGAAAGTTGGGGGAAAAAGAATGCCATCTAAGTCATCTTTCCTCGTAGCAAAAGGCTTTGTCCAAATTCTTTCTGCATGGAATGGTTTAAGGAAAACAAACTCCACTTTCTGATGAACAAGATATTTTTGTACATGTTTATTTCTTATTAATAACCTGAGGTCAGACCACTCATTCGCTGAAGCCATAACTGACCTTCACCAAATAAATGTTGTAAAGAACCTGGGGGAGGGATGGGGAGAGACTGAAAAGGAGGAAAACCTAAGGTGTCCTGAGTATAGATAGCAACACAGGCAGGAGCAGGTCTGACGAAACTGTTGCTTTTCCTGCATCCCAAATAGGACTTTAAAGGCTAGTATTTTATGATGATCGATTTATAAGAAAAAAAGATATTTAGATTTAAATGAGACTTTCCAATATTTTTGAAATCCCTGACAATGCTTCCTCGCTTTTAGGATTGAGAGAAATGATTTTCATATACTTCCAACATTCAGAGATTTAACGTTTTTACTTTAGCTCCAGCCTCCACATGGGAAGTGCAGACTCTTGGTTCTCTGGAGGTTGAAATTACGGGCTGGCTGGGGCTTGGCTGTTAACTGCTGACCACAGCTGCGCCCAAGGGCCAGCGGGAAAGGGTACCCTTCGCATCTCATTAGCATGCAGGCCACGGTTGGCAAGGCACAAACGCTGCAACGCCACGAGTATGTAAAAAAAGTATTCACTATGAAGAGCATAATAATTATACTTTTTTAAAAGAATAACGCCTCCTATAGTCGACCATTGATTTTTCTGGAGCTTAATTACATTATTACCATGTATTCTTATCAGCCTATAGCGGCAAACGGCAAACTACAAATAAACCCAGTGACATATATAGTTTTAAAACCTACAATCTTCTGGTCTCTCTCTCCTTGTTTAATATCTAAGCCCTAATTTCTGTATATGTGAGTAAAACCGCAGCCTGAGTCATTTAGGAAGTAAGCATTGAGGTTTTTTTTTTAATTATAAATATACTAGATTAAAACAGCACACCCTAACAATTAAAAAGAGTTTTATATTACTTTAGAATGTAATAGGTTTTGTCCTTATTTCATGTCCTGTAAATTCTTAGTTGAATACTGTTAGCATTCCTTGATAATGCACACATGATTTCTGAATGTTTTCTGTAAATGACAATCAATGTTCATGAAGTTCCCTCCTTTAATGCTGAACAAAATTAAAAGAAAAAAAAAAAAAAAACTCTTGCCTACTGGTCTTTTTAACCCCCTGGAAAAATAGAGAGGGTGAAAAGGATAGATAGGTTTGACTTCGCAAACGTGATTTGGGGGTTTCTAACTTACAGTGTAGTCCTCTTTCTGGTAGATTAGGGATAATTTTTTCCCGGAAAATCCAGGATCTTCCTGGACCTGGCCTGGGCCAGAATTATACATTGAGAAAAGACCATCTTCCTTCTAGTCCCATATTTGGCCAGGTTGCAATTAAAATGAGAGCAAGAAAGGGGAAAGGGAAAAAATGGAAAAATGTAAATAAACCTGCTATAAATAGGGAAAGGTGGCAGAGCGGAAGGGAGGGGTGGGGAAGAGGGGGGGAACCAAGATACATCATGTACAGGTACAGAATAACCATGACGAATGTGATCATTATGTGTACAATGTACCAATACATGTTCTTGGTTTAAAAAAATTTTTTTTAATTAAAAAAAAAAAAAAATGAGAGCAACCTCTCCAAAAGGCACCACCTCTTCTCCTCCGCTCCGTGAGGCACACAGCCCTGAGCAGCCACACCGGGAACGCTTCGTGAGGACACGCTGCCACCCGACTGGACCGAGTGTGACGATCCCTACAGCTGATGAAAGCTTTCAGGTAATAATCATTATGTCTCTGGACCTGACCCTTTTTTTTTTTAACAAAGCATCACTAAAATCAATGCCTACCAACCTAGGAATGCTCTGAATCTTATTTGGAGCCACACTGTAGTAGCTAACAATTGAGGATAATCAGAGGCTCGCAGTGATGTTGAAAAAGGCAGTTCTCAGAGAGGCCAGCAATGTTTCGAGTGCTCGGAAGCTTCTACAGGGTGGGGTCCCTGCAGCCAAAATACTCTAAGAAAAGTAGTTTAAAGAAAATTTTAACAAATGTTAAAAGTGAAAGCTCTGATTTAAACAACAGGATGAACCTAAGAAAGCCTTCTATAAAGTTCCTCAAACTTCTCTTCAGAACCCATGAAAAGGCTGCAGAACATCTCAAGCAACATCTCCACTCAAGACATCCGGCTCCCATGCAGCCCCAGTCAGGGCACACAGACACAGTGTTTCTGTGACAGCACTATTTATGACGCTTGGTTTCTAATCAGGTCCACAATGTCTAGTCAGTCAGACCAAACATATTATCGTAACCTACCCCAGGTCCTATCAACCGTCACCTATGACTGACCCGGAATTCTTCACTATAAAGTCATCTAAAGAGTTTTTCAGAGATGCAGATGAAGGTAGCAATGAAATACAAGATGAAACTTACCAGTTTTAAATTCCTCTGGGCTCACAGAGTATGATGATTATTAATATGACGATTATTCACCTGATAGCAACACCAAAAATTATGAATTAACCCCTTTCAGTATTCAGTTCTTTGGGTTGGGGATTTAGCTCAGGTGGCAGAGCTCTTGCCTAGCAAGTGCAAGGCCCTGAGTTCGATTCCCAGCACCCCCCCCAAAAAATAAGTAAGTGTTCGGTTCCTTATTTTATCCACAGAGCCCTTAAAAAAAAAAAAAAAAAAAAAAAAAAAAAAAAAACAAGAACAGGCAGTGTGTTCCCCTATTCACACCAAGCTAGTGTACATGAGGCAGGTCAGGCTGGTATCAAAGAGGATTTCTGGGATTTGGCCCTATCCCCCAAGTGACACTAGTCCCTTGACACAATCAGAGAAGAGACAGAAGTAAAGTAAACCTTCTAATGCCATCTTAGCAGGGGTGTCTCAGATCACAAAATAGCTCCCTTAGAAAAGTTTCTTCTTAGGCTGGGAATGCAACTCAGAGGCACAGCGCTTGCCTAGCAAGCACTTGGCACTGAATTCAATACCCAGCATCAAAAAAAAGTTCTCCTTGTTTTCTGAAGTTCAACTTGCTAAGATTAACTAGGTAAGTAAAATATTATTCTGAGAGACTAAAATTCTTGACAGACCTTTAAGCCACCCAAGTTCATGGCATAATATGAGCATCTCATCAGAATGCCAATCAAACATGCTGGGGACCTCTATTTTCCTTTTCTAGTGTTAGCCGCCCATCTGTTTGTCATCATCTCATTGGTTTGGCCCCTGGGCAATTCCTTCTCCAGCAAGGCACCAGGCATAAAGATGCTTTTCACCATAAACAAGAAGACAGAAAATGGCAGCCCACTGGCCACGGGCGTTGAGAGAATTCGCCTTTCCTTCCTTTCTCCAGAGATTTAACCAAAAGCAATAAGAGGAGGAGCTTGAGTGGTTGGAATATGAGCTACTAAATATCTTCTCAGATTTTCTCAGAACACACAGCTGGCCAGGAAATAAAAAAGTCGAGGATTTAGCTCAGGGCTAGAGTGCTTGCCTAGGAAATGCAAGGCCCTGAGTTCAATCCCCAGCACCCTGCCCAAAAAAAGGAAATAAAAAAGAGATCCAAATTTATAAAAGCAAATTTGACATAAAACTTGGTCTAGAAAGTCCCTTTCAAATCCTCCTTTGTCATTCGATCAAATCACAAAATCTCAGTCAAAAAGATAGAACCTGGGGCATGAATGATTCCTTGAACTATATTATTGCACAAGTAAGAAATTTTAAAGAAAAACGTATTTTTTAAGAGATGGAAACCATTACAGAGATGGTCATGTGCTTCTGTTGCAGCAGTTAGAAGAGCGGGCCATGCATCATTTTAAATGTCATCTTAGTCGCTATATGTTTTGTATGTGGCTAGAAGGTGAAGAGAGCAACAAAGACACGCTGGATTGCACAGCAGAGTCACACGGCTCGGGCTACACACATTTCACCAGTCAGAATTAATCTCCTGGTGCCACATGACCGTAAAGGGGGCTAAGAAATGGGGTCTAGCTCTGTGATCACAAGGAAAAGAGCACAGGGTATAAGGATCCCTTAACATCCCTGACCTGAATGTGATGGAAATTCAGAAAAGTCTCTAACCTCATTCTCATCAGATATTTCAATAAATATTAATTCAACCTTCTTATAGGTCGAATCAAATAAGTATTGATCCAGTGTTATATGCAAGGCACTGTTCACTGGGAATTCTATGGTGAAGGATGTAGTCTATTTTCCAGGTCCACAGAACATAGGTATGGAAGAGGACAGAGGCATCGTATACATAATAGTAAAAGATAAACTTTGTTACTACTGTTATACAAGAATCAGAGGATGAGGCTGAGGATTTAGCTCAGCGGTAAAGAGCTTGCCTGGCAAGCACAAGGCCCTGAGTTCAATCCCCAGCACAGCCCAAAAATCCCATCAGTGGATGCCCCTACAGACTGTCACTTACTCTGTAGGGATCCTGCTTGACATGACCATGGCCATCTCGGTCATAACTTCCTTTTTGCCTGCCATGTGACCCACCATCCCAAACCTATAAAACACACAGTCAGTTGAATGTGTAGTTGAATGTGTTGTACAGGCCCCTGATCTCCGGACTGTTTCTCACCTGACATTTGATATGTTTATATTTTTTAAATAGGCCAGGTACATTACCAGCGGCCACTGTTCACTTTCACTTGGCTTAGCATATGAACCCCTTCCTCCCTTGTTCAGACACAGAAATCCTCCTGTCTTACTGCCACCCGACAGGCTTCTTCCTGTAAGTCCCCAGTGGGTTGCAGCTAGGGCAGCCCCAGGTCTGTCTGCCTCTCTCTTCAGTCTGTCAGCCACTTCCATCTTTGGTGGCCCATTCTCATACACTGAGGCAGTTTTTCCAAAAACCTCACACACTAGAATTCACTAGCTCCCATTACTTATTTGGTTTTGTTTAAGCAATGCTGATTGCTTCATCATTTTCTTAATTTCAAGACAAAATCTTGCTTCTCATATACTCACCCCCGTTATAGTTAGTCCTGCCCATGAGACTGTGCAGAGCAACTGCATGTCCAGGCCTATCTCTGCCATTTCAACACCTTCAATGAAGCCACCGAAAGAGTCTGCTTTTCACATGCCAAATAGTCTCAGTTATGCCAGATAGTTCCTACATTTAATCTTCTCATAAATCAGTTCATTGGAAGATCATCAGAACAACCAGAACATGGGTAGTGACACAGGCCCAGCCAGGGATCCCATCCATCAGTGACGTCAGTTGTGTGCATTTCCACGTGGCTTTTGCAGATACTCGTGTTTTAAAATCTAGGTTTTGCTATTATTTAGGTATGGAGAGCAGGAGAGAATTATCACTGGAGAGATAATTTGTGATGCACAGTTCCCAAGACGAAGAGGCCCATCACACCACACAAGACCACGCAGCCGAGCACCAGGGTCAGTCGCAAGGCAGAGGGAGGGAGGGAAATATGCACAAGAGCCTTATCGCTGTCTCCGTGGGACAGAATGAGTAGCACGAGCAGGCTTGGAGTGGCCAGTCTGTACGTCTCAGTCAGCTCTGGGTATAGGGGCTGTCCCTATTTGTCTAGTTTCTGGCTCTTCAGCGGTTAGGCCAGAGGACAGTGACACACCCTGTAAGAGCTCAGTAAAGCAGGTAGTCAGGCTCTGGTGTGGTTGCTTTATATGCAAAAGGTGGCCTCACAGGAGAAGCACTCCTAGTTCTAGGAGTTGGCTGACGCTCATAGGGGACATTCTTTTCAAGGTCAGCAAAACCCCAGATGTCATAGCATCAGGATAAAAAGACAAGTTTCATTCAAACTGATTTGTGTACATGGACCCATAGGGTGAAAATACCTGATCACAAAACTGAAGAAGAATTTGGCCATCATGAAAGGAACATTTGTGACATACTCTTCTGTAATTTTCCCTGTTTTCCCTCCTCTCAATTGAAGCTCATGCCTAAAGCTTCTTGTAATTCCCAACCTCAGGGATTTCTACAAGGTGGAAAGCCGACTACCAGGCTCCAGTGCTGTCTGCCCCAGCGAAGATTACTGTGTCTCATATAGGGCACCAAAGAGGAGAAATTTCTATCTTTGTGATTTGGATCATGAAAACATGGCACAGATTATTATAATTCTGGAACAAGCAGCTAATCCCAATTTCTAGAGATCACAGAGCTGTTGTCCCACATGAAGGGCAACAGTTCACTAACTCATTCGGTTCCTGTTCATTGAGTGCCTGCTGTGGCTGCACAGTGTGCTCATCACCCATGTGTTAGCTTGCTGGGGATACTATAAGAAAAATCACAAATTAGGTGGCTTAAGCAACAGAAATGTGTGGCCTCATATTTCTGGAGGATGGAATCCAAGAGCAAGGCGTTGGCAGGGTTGGGTCCTTCTCAGAGCCAGGAAGAAGAATTTGTCCCACAACCTCAGCCTTCATCTTCACACAGTGTGCTTCCTGTGTGTGTAACTGTGTCCAGGTTTCCCCTTGTTATAAAGACACTAGTCATACTGAATTAAGACCCACTCTAATGAACTCATTTTAATTTATCACTGTGCACTGTCTTAGTTGTTTTTCTTTTTGCTGGGATAAAATATCCGACACCCACAAGTTAAGGGAGGAAAGGTTTTTTTTGGCTCACAGTTTGCAGAGGTACCAGTCCATAGTTGGCTGGCTCCAAGGCAGGGCAGCATGCCGGAGGGGCATCGCAGAGAAGAAGCAGTCCATAGCAGGGCAAACAGGAGGCAGGAAGCAGCAAACAGAAGCATCAAGCCTCTCTTTCCCTTTCAAAGACATAGATTTCAAAGACATAAAGATATTATTTGAAAATCTGCACAATGGTTTGATAGTCAATCCACAAATCACATAGCTTGTTCTTACCAAAAAGGACAGGAACCAAAGCAGTATCAGAAGATAACATGGCAGAGGGAAACAACAAAGTCATCTGAAAAAAGTACTAGAGGAAGTTGAGAGAGGTGATTGGGATTAAGTGGGCTAGCCAATCCCAAACATTCCCTCACCTTTCCATGTACTTTTCCCAGCAACCAAATG